>MUZC01001169.1:766937-818455 GCA_002072015.1 Radix auricularia | reverse complement strand
ACCCCCCACCCACAACCGGAAATGACCCCCACCATAACTGGAAATGACCCCCAACCATAACCGGAAATGACCCCAACATAACCCGGAAGTAACCACGCCCACTATATGTGACGTCATAGACCGGAAGTGACGTCGGAGGGGCTGCCCCTCATTTCCTACCTGTTCCGTGCATCCCCTACTACTGCAATGTCTATAAACCTGACATTGTCAATAGAATCAATTTGTATAGGCAATGTCTATAAACCTGACATTGTCAATATAATCAATGTGTCGGCAATGTCTATAGACCTGAAATTGTCAGTAGAATCAATCTTTTCTTTCTGTTGTGGAGAAAAATTCAAATTCTTAATAGTCGCCAAACAGCTCAAAAGTATCTCTTTTCACAAGTTGGGTGTAGTCGATGTTTGTATGTGACACGGTTACGTTTAGTCAGCCATGCCATCCTCAGACAACAGTAAGACATGATTTCCCATCACGCCTGAACTCGCTAACGTCCAAAAACCGTTTAGGTATTTCTGATACTGAGAAGATCAACGTCTGCTCGCCTAAAGGAAAGACCTTGGAGCTGCTCACCTGTCTCAGTAATGCCAAACTAGCCAATGGCTACTACGCCAAAAGCTACGTCAGACAGGTCAACTTCCCGCGTTATTCGTTCGATGTCGCTCCGAACGTCACAATGACAATCAAAGGTTGGGGCAAGATGATTTATGGAGGCATTCAGGTGAGACTAGACTTGGTACAATAGAAAATCTTTATTGAGTTTAGGTGAGACTAGACTGGGAACAATAACAAATCTTTATTGAGTTCAGGTGAGACTTGACTGGGAATAAGGTCAAATATTTATATAGGTGAGACTAAACTGGGAACAAGGTCAAATGTTTATATTATGAGACTAGACTGGGAACAAGGTCAGATGTTTATATAGGTGAGACTAGACTGGGAACAAGGTCAAATGTTTATATAGGTGAGACTAGACTGGGAACAAGGTCAAATGTTTATATAGGTGAGACTAGACTGGGAACAAGGTCAGATGTTTATATAGGTGAGACTAGACTGGGAACAAGGTCAGATGTTTATATAGGTGAGACTAGACTGGGAACAAGGTCAAATGTTTATTGAGCCCAGATGAGACCAGACTGGGTAAATGATTAAATGTTTTATGGATTCCATGATTATCATATCATATCTTATCTTATCTTATCTGTTACAGACGCTCTTCCGGGTAAACCCAGTTTTTGTGTCCAAATCATTTTACAGCCCTTTGATAGTCAGTTTATTCCCTTATTTTCACTTTATCCATTTATTTGGTAAAAGATGTTATGCCATTGTCAGTGACGTCTTGATATTGTTAAGTAGTGTCCACTGCTTCCGTCACTGGTGACTTTAGTAAACAATTGTTTCTTGCCCACGAAGGTCCGAGCGGACAAAGTCACGGCCACTGGATTTTCTCTGGTTGTATCTGGAGGTCAGCCTGTCCCTCCTTACGATCTGAAGGTCAAGTGGTACGCCTGTGTGACGGAGGAACCCTCTCCCTACAGTGGAGGTAAATGAACAGAAATTACCCACCTTTTCAGTCAGTGGAGAAACACTTAGCTTTCTCACAGGTCGTTACAACACAACAACTACATATAAACGTTAGGACTGAGTGGAACTATGTGATGCCATTTGGTGCATCCGTCTGCAGACTTGGGATTTTCGGAATCATTCTGTTATCCCAGGGGATAGCTAATTAGTTGTTATCTTATAATATTAAACAATCTGTCTGTTTTGTATATAACCAGTGGCTCTGTTTATATACCCAACAAGTTTGTCTGTTTGTTGTTGTTTTATTTTTTTTTGTGTAGTTCTGTTGTTGTTATTGTTGTTTTGTCATTATTTTACAAAAGAGTGTCTGTTTCTATAGATACAAAATTAGACTGTCTGTTTCTGTACCCAAAAATTCTGACTGGTGTGTTACCCATAATGTGATATGTTTTTGTACCCACAAAATGTGTGTGTTTCTGTACGCAAGATGTATGTATGTTTTTGTACCAAGCAATATAAATCAAATCTCTTAAATGTTCTTTACTTTGATCCAAGGTTTAAAATGATTCTAGCGTAGATCAAAGGTTTAAAATGATTCTAACATAGATCAAAGGTTTAAAATTATTTTAACGTGGATCAAAGGTTTAAAATGATTATAGCATGGATCAAAGGTTTAAAATGGTTCTAGCATAGATCAAAGGTTTAAAATGATTTTAACGTGGATCAAAGGTTTAAAATGATTCTAACATAGATCAAAGTTTTTTAATGATGCTAGCATGGATCAAACGTTTAAAATGATTTTAACGTGGATCAAAGGTTTAAAATGATTCTAACATATATCAAAGTTTTATAATGATGCTAGCATGGATCAAAGTTTTAAATTGATTCTAGCATAGAGTCAAAGGTTGACATGATAACCTATTATTCCATACGATCTCTTTCATCTGTACTCTCTCCTAAAATTGTAAAATAAAATTAAGTTCATGAGTTCTAAATTTTCCATCGATCTTCTCACTAGATTACACTGAACCCATTACGGTCAACGAAGACCCGGCCCCCGAATGAGAACGACCTTGAGCTGAAATGCGAACGTTAGACATCATTGCTGAAACTGGCCACCATCTGAGCTTCACTTTTACGTCACACTGAACAGATTTTAATGACTTAGCATCGTAATTGTATTTTATTTCATGTGGAGAAATTTAAACTCCGTAAGAAAAACAATTGAAGAGCTTAGTTCTAAAAATACTGAAGACATAACGTACGCATTTTGAGATAGTCATGTTTTATTTTATTTTTTTCTCCTTGATTATAACATTGTATTGATCAATATTAAAAAATTGAACCTTGTATTGTATTCAATTTTACATTGTTACATTGCATTGTTTTCAATTTTATACACCATATTAACTAAAGCAGGACTTTTTGAAGTTTATTGTTGAGATTGAATTTTTCTTTTTCCTAACTGGCAACAATGCAATTTTTATCAGTAAATAAAGTTACTTCACAGAGTTTGAGCTGGTTCTCCCCCTTCTTTCTTTGTTTCGTCCCCCTCTAAATGTGTTCCTATTATGATATAGTCGGAACTTACAAATTTAAAGATTGTTCATTAAAGTTAAGGCATCAGTATGCGGGGCTACTGAAAATATTTAAGACAGAATGCCGTTAGTACTAGACAAACACAATTTAAACACACGAAATCAACCATTGTTTTACCATTAGTAAAGTCTGTTTTTAATCTCGAGGCGAAGTTGTTTCAAATAGTTGTGAAATAAAGACCCAAACATTAAAAACAAGTAATAAAAACTCAAATAAGTATTTAAACGCAATTTCAAAAAAACAAACAAACAAACAAACAAAAAATTATAAAGGGAATTTATTCTATATTAAATTAAAAGTAATTACAAATCAGTAATTCTGAAAATAAACAAAAAATTACGTCATATCGACTCACGCGACATCACATCAAGAATGTCTCAATACAATGCGCAGCATGCAACAATCTAACATAAGCATTCACAACGCTGGGAAACCCCATTAACTAGTATTCTAGATTATATTAAAAGTCGTTTCAAATCAATAACTTTGAACATAAACAAAGCAATTGTTCCCAAAAATTGCTTTTAAAATTATGTGATTCGAATGATTCCCCCCCCCCCCCCAGGAAATTTAGTAAACCTTTTCGGTATTTTTAGGCCATTGCACATCATTGGGACCTCCTTATCATATTTGTAAACCCTCTATCTGGTATGGTTCAGTAGGAGTTGCAGGGTCAAGCGTTATAGATTCTTCAAATATATAAACGCATATGGAAAAGTTCGTTAGAAATAGTGGCATGATAAATTTTGTAAAATAAATGAGACTGTTAAGACCACTCGAGCCCAAATCTTTGACAGTAAATCAACCCTAAATAATTTCCATAAAACAAAAACAAATTCACTCTTCTATACCCATCCCCTACTTCAAAAGTTAAGACCCCCCCCCCCCGGAATCGCATTTTAAAATACAGATTTCAGAACTGTACCAAAGATGGTTAATATTCTGATCAAGAGGACGGTCGACGTCAATTAACTGCCAAAAAAGGGGGAAACTTTCTTATCGGACGAGTGGAAAACAGTCTTAAAAGTTCCTAATGCAGAGTTTGTGGGAGTGTATCAAATAAAAGTAGCGTAAAAACAATTTTGTGAGAGCACAGGCGTCACTAGTGTTGGTGCCAACCGGGGCGGTAGATCAGGGTGTCATCCCCTCAGGACTTAAACCATAGAACTCTTCCGAGTCTTCCAGTACCAAACAACGGAATCATATATACTTTTTCAAAATTGGGTGTCTACCCTTGTAATATTATCTTATCTTAGATATTACAGACGCTCCTTCTATGCAGAAGATAATTGCGTCCACAGACCATGAGAGATGATCTGTTGGCAAGTGATGCAGCGGTCACAGGCCACGGCCACAGGCCACGGCTATAGGGGTTCCACGCATTACCCCAGCCGCCTAACTATTGTCTAGTTAGGTACCCATTCGGAGCTGGGTGACTCGGGGACTCCTCAGGCCGCGAGAACAAATCCACACCTTCGTGTGGATTCGAACCCGTGACCATCGGTATGACAGTCGAGAGCGCTACCTCTCGACCACCACGTCCCTGGGGCGGCCCGCCTCCTCCGCAAACCCCTAGTGACGCAACTGCCTAAGATTACAATAATTAAATAGGTTAAATTGATTTTAATTACAACGATGAATGTTGTTGGGTACAAAAAATATTGGAGATGTGAGGTACAACAAATATGGCAGATGTGAGGTACAACAAATATAGGAGATCTGATGTAAAACAAAGATGTTAGATGTGAGGTGTGACGAATATGTTAAAAGTGAGGTACAACAAATATGTCAGTTGTGAGGTACAACAAATATAGGAGATGTGAGGTACAACAAATATGTCAGATGTGAGGTACAACAAATATGTCAGATGTGAGGTACAACAAATATGTCAGATGTGAGGTACAACAAATATAGGAGATCTGAGGTACAACAAATATGTTAGATGTGAGGTGTGACGAATATGTTAGATGTGAGGTGTGACGAATATGTTAGAAGTGAGGTACAACAAATATATCAGTTTTGAGGTACAACAAGTATAGGAGATGTGAGGTACAACAAGTATAGGAGATGTGAGGTACAACTAATATAGGAGATGTGAGGTACAACAAATATAGGAGATGAGGTACAACATATATGGGAGATGAGAGGTACAACAAATTGGGGACATGCGAGGTGTGAGGCAAATCTGATATAGGAGATGTGAGGTAAATCTGATATAGGAGATGTGAGGTAAATCTTATATAGGAGATGTGAGGTAAATCTGATATATGAGATTTGAGGTAAAAAAGGATATGGGAAATAGTAGTAGCTATTAAATATTCCCTTGCTATTTCGAAGTAATGAATATGTTAGATTTGAAATTATAAAATAAAAAACCGTAAAAAAACAAGTTTTTCATTATAAATACTTTATCTACGAGACATAACTATAAGGATGTTCATTATAATACGGAGGGCAAAGCAATCCGAAAATACAAAACTCTAGTTATGTCTCGTAAAACGTGTTAAGTAAAATGCGCACCGATCGTGAACATATTTTTACAAAGTACTGTCAAGTCAATGTAATGCGCACCTTATTGCGTGACATGAAAGGTTGTTGAACATATAACGCACCACAAATCTATCTCAAAAATTAACATGATTTTAAGAGATAGATAAATAAATAATTTAAAAATTCAATAATTCAATTACTGTCCATTCGATCGATTTTAAATTTCGATACATCATTTTTTAACATTGGCATGAGTCCTCCTGCAAAATTTCAGCTCGTTAGCTTACAAGAAAGTGGGTTAAAAATCTTTTGAAGTTTTTTCGGCACGGTCGCTCGATCGGCCGGTCGGTCGGTCACCCGGCTCAGACACCACAAGTTAATATCAAGGATTTATGAATGATCAAGTAACAATTATGAAACATTCTTTCACCTTACTTGAACGAAGGGATTTGTTAGCCTTGTAATGACACAATGTTAAAGTAGCAATTTAAGTTTCTTCTCTTGACTTATTTGAAACAAAAGTCATACAAAAGTTTATCTTTAAATTTTAAAAGTTCTGTATGGATAGTTGGGAAGGTTTGTTATCTTGCAAACTTTTACACTGTAAACTTATATTTAATTATATCGTAAGAATGTAGTGGCATCATCTTAAACATAACTTTGGTAGGAGATGGTTCCTAACAAAGTTGCGTAGACTGTAGACACAGACATCATTTACAAGATATTAATACTTAAAAAATATGTTCAATGCTCTGGACACTGGGCTTCTTTTTTTCCCGAAACTTTTATAAAAAATTATGAACTTCAATGTCTGACAGAAATAGTTGAGAATATTTACACCCATTTCATGATATGCATGAAATTCAGCCACAAATGGGGCATCTTTGATAGAAGTGGTTGTAACAAGGGGGCATCTTTGTTAGAAGTGGTTGTAACAAGGGGGCATCTTTGATAGAAGTGGTAGTAACAAGGGGGCATCTTTGATAGTTCTGGTTGTAACAAGGGGGCATCTTTGATAGAAGTGGTTGTAACAAGGGGGCATCTTTGATAGAAGTGGTTGTAACAAGGGGGGTTGTAACAAGGGGGCATCTTTGATAGAAGTGGTTGTAACAAGGGGGCATCTTTGATAGAAGTGGTTGTAACAAGGGGGCATCTTCGATAGTTCTGGTTGTAATTGTAACAAAATATATCTACTTATTGAAAATAGTCTTAAATAAAACAACCTAATATTGATTGAATGTGAATATTTTACCTTCTGATTAAATTTGCCATCAAAGCAAAAGCTGCATAGACTATAAGTGTATGTTTATTATATTAATAATCGTGTATCTTCCTGGAAATTTTCTAGCATTATTTTTTATATTTATTTTACTGCAAGATACGTACTAAATGTTGTTATTCAAATTTGTTAAAACCATCGTTGTTAACTGCTATTTATATTTCTTGCATTTAACCCTCTTTGTGTTTTCTTGAACATAATAATTATAGAATAAGATTTTCAAAATAAAATTTTTAGAATTTTTTTTTTCGGTCTTTTAAAAGCTATTTAAATTTGAATTCCCGACGAATGTATAATATTAGTCTTTGAATCTCCATAATTGTCTATTGATCCATCATTATCGACTATAATACACAGCTCTGAGGGCAGTCACCATATTATGGTTTTAAAGTTCTGCCAATGGTAATAAAACCTATCAATGGATCTCAAACCACATTAGACAGGGTCTCTCATTAAAACTGTTCATATCTATATTTAAATATTTTTAATTCAATATTTTGAACACAATACTTTCCTCAATGGTTTCTGAATTTTTTTTAATATATTTTTTTTAAAATATCTTTTATTGGTCACCGTTTTATCGTTCAAATATTAAAATTTGCTAAAGATACCTTCTGTTTATTGAACAGATCCATTTTAAGAGTTCATTAAAATTGAGCTTATGAACACACGCTAAAGAGTTGATGTAGTGGTCAGATACCATATAGAGGTGATAAAGATATAATATAGAGGTCGAATGGAGGTTATTTTGGGAAATATGGAGGTCATTTAGAGGTGGTATAGTTGTCTTATAGACTCTTTTCGAAAACTTTTATCGGGAAATAAATTAGGGCCGTTTATTACATAATTGGCATTTGTTTCCTGCGTTATTTAAGTATCTTTTACATTCTTGTTGTCACTTCTGCTTATAAAAATATTAATTAAAATTAAACAACCCATTTAAAATGTTTTTGAATAAAAATTCCTTACATTTGAGACATCTTATATGTTACAGACGCGCCTTCTGTACAGAAGATAACTATATAATACGAACTGCGTGACAGGCCCCTGTGAAATCGAGGGTTGTTGTGAGCCTCCAGTGACCCATGGAGGTCAAATATAGCAGCCAGCCACACATGCTACATAAAAACAAACTAAAATACATTAATTTATTTACGGTGCATTCGATCGACCTGAAACTTTGATACAATGCATTGCTAGGTTACACAAGTCTATGTGAAAAGTTTCAGCTTGATAGGATCATGGGAAGGGGGTCACTTTTTACTTGTGTTTTTCCGTGGGTTGAACCATGACGGACAGATGTTAGAATAATGTATTTAAAAACAACATGGTATACAAATTGAGTACTTTTTTCTATCTTGTTCTTCTTCAAAAATGTTTGGTAAAAGTGTTTATTTCCCGTAAGAATTATTTGCATCCTCCCAATGCCTAAAATTCGTTTATTGAGATGTTAGCATATTGTAATAATTGTTTTTTAATGACCTTATAGGGCTTTTCAGTTCTTTAAAACTTCAGCTATAATATTAAAACCAGGCTATTGGCACTATGCTTGCTTCCACTTCTAATCTGGCTACTGGACAAAAGGTCAATAATCATTGCAAAACATCACTGAACTTGAAAGTAATAATATATACAGCAATATTTTGCAGAGAGTCTGGAGTTCATGGATAAACAATATCCTTTAGGTTTAGGATCAATTGATTAAAAATGATCAATTCTATTGTAAAAAAATGAAGATTAAATTTACATGCTCAATGCCATTGATAGTGACTGATTAAGCTACATCGTCACAAACAGAAGGAAGGAAAGATGTAGGCCTTTTTTTTTTTTAAAACTAAACTTAACCAAACATTTAAGGGAGTGATTCAGGTTTTTCGTTATAAAAAATACTCTTGCGTTTTAAATTTTAATAGTAAGCTTAACAAATAAATTAGGTTCAATTTCTTTCAAAATGATCTTGAATTTTGAACGATCCAATCGTGTCATCGAGATCTGATGGTCTAAGGAATTAAAAGACTTAAAATTGGAATTTAGCTCCAAATTCCAAAAATACCTAGTCATTCCCGCCGAATTCATTCAGAAGCTGGAACAAGTGTCAAAAAAGTTTTTTTTTAGTTAAAGCTAAAAAAATTAAGAAAGTCGTGTCTCGTGTATCCTAAGATGTTATACTCATATTCCTGTTGGTCTTGCTGGGTAGCTATTGCAAACAATATGTCATACGATTCAGTAGCACTGAAACATCGGGAACCCGTTTGACCTACACAGGGGCCAAAACAATCAACATCTTGATCGTGATGATATAAGTTAATTAAATAGAAACTAAATCCAAATCGTTATTTGGCTCCAATCGAAACAAGTTCATTAAATATGCAAGGGATAACTTTCGACCAAACTTAGTGTTCTCCAAGGAAAGGGAGCTTACTGGATCATAGGAGATGCCCCCCCCCCTCCAAGAAAGAGATTCCGGCTAATTTTAAATGGAATGGAATCTTTATGTGATATTTATTTATTTATCTAAATTTAATGGAATAGGCCCTATGGTAAAAATGTGTGTCTTAGCTCCGTAAAACTTGATATAACCTTTTGTTGTTGTTTTTAAACAAAAATTTAACGGGCCTCGCTATTGACTTAAAATAAATGCCATTGATATAACATTCATTGTTATTAGGCTTTGAATCGCTTTGAATCATTTTGAATATCAATGGCGCTTGTTCTATTTTTGCAGAACATAAGTTTTACAGAGCCTTAGGCTCACATCAACGTTATTTTTTAAAATTATTTTTTGTTGGTGTTTTTTTTTTGTTCTGTTGTTGTTGTTTCTTTATTTGCGACGCGGTGGTCGAGTGGTAGCGCGCTCGACTGGCGTACGGATGGTCACGAGTTCAAATCCACGCGAAGGCGGGGATTTGTTCCCGGGCCTGTGGAGTCCCCGAATCACCCAGCTCTGAATGGGTAACTGACTAGACAATAGTTAGACGGCTGGGTAATGCGTGGAACCCTTATAGCCGTGGCCTGTGACCGCTACATCACTTGCCAACAGATCATATGTCATGGTCTATGGACGCAATTATCTTCTGCATAGAAGGAGCGTCTGTATATCTAAGATAAGATAAGATAAGATAAGATAAGATAAGATAAGATAATGGGCAACTCAGTTATATTTCAAGTCTTGTTGATAGCTTTCAAAAATAGCCAAACAAGTGAACATGAGTCTACATCACATGAATAATGCTTAAAACATGATGGTCAAATACTGACATGTTCAAATTACATAAAATTTGCATCCAAATGATATCATTGGGATAAGCCATAACTGTAATCTATGCAGGGCTTGTTAGCATAAGTTAATGTTGAAATAAATTATGCAAAACTAGTAACGGTCACACCACAATCATGCGTTGGCTAGGAATGTCTTAAAAAGGTTGCTCGGCAAACCTGATGGATTAATAGGTCTTGATCTGTGACGAGGACACGGGTCAATTTCGTGTCCACCGCTTAAAATATTGACTCTTTCATACGGCCGGGTGTAAAAAGTTATGTAAGTTGACTGGTGTTGCGGTTTGTTTTGTTTTTGGAAGGGGGGGTGTTAATTAATATTTTTTGTATGTCCCATAACCTCGTGGCCAGAGGGGGTCCTAATGTTTCCATTGGATCTTTCTCGGGGCTTGGTAGACCTCACAGCGCCCATCTCCTCTCCAGTCAGCGGAGGATTTTTTAACAATAGTCATTCATCAACGTTTTTATTGTGGCTTTAACGTGACTTTGGTGTGTTGGAACCGGGTAATTCCGTTTAGCTCCCAGTGTTATTAACATTTCAATAAATTCACTTAAAACGTACTTGATTAGAACTTGTAATTATAAAAACTCATATTTACTTACAATGTTCTAAAATTCTTTTTGGGTCTATGATTAGGATGACCCGTCAAAACGGCTCGACATAACGGCCACGGAAAAAACTCATAAAATTTTGAAATTATTTCTTTTGCTTCAATATATTATTTCTTGTCAACAAAAAAAAACGAGATTTGGTACCATATCGAGTTAAGGGTATTAAATTCATCACTGTGCTATCATTATAAGTGTACCTTATGAGCTAAGCCTGGCATTGAATCGGTGAGTAAAAATACAAATATATAATTTGATTGTATTTTTTTTCTATTAGTTTATTTATTAGTCCAGGGAAGTTTTGTCGGTGCCTTTAGGTTTGAGACCATTTGTCAGGCCCATTTTGTCGGTGCCTTTAGGTTTGAGACCATTTGTCAGGCCCGTTTTGTCGGTGCCTTTAGGTTTGAGACCATTTGTCAGGCCCGTTTTGTCGGTGAACTGTGTTTAAAAACGTAATTGAAAAGAATTTTTAATTATAATAACTCAAATTTAATTTCAATATTCTAAAATTCTCTTTGGGTCTTAAAAACAAAATAAGTTAAAAGTCTTATTTTAAAATAAACCCAAGCTTAACATCCTGAAATGTTCCGCAAGTTTGAAAAAAATTGATCTTAAGTCAAGTCACTGTACAATTTTTAAGAATAACTTATTTCAGCCAGTGTTTGATCGGAGAGACCCACGTAAGACATGAGAGCACATGGCATCCTCTGGGTGCTTGCCTGCTGGACGACGGCCCTGGCTGATCTGACGGACTACACCCCTAGTCCAGCTTCTTACAACGACTACAACACGTTGGTTAACCTCGCGGCTGGTAAGTAACAGTAGTACAGATCGCCTGCGGGCTGAACAATTTGTTTGCTAATAATAAATCAGAGGCGTTACTGGGGGAGGGGGGTTGAACCACGCACCGCGTGACACCATCACCAGGGTATACGCCAACACGTACAACTTTCTACGTTCCCGTTATTGGGCACTCTAAGCCTCTGAGGAGGTGTATGGGGTAAGGTGTTGGGAGGAGGTTATGGGGTAAGGTGTTGGGAGGAGGTTATGGGGTAAGGTGTTGGGAGGAGGTTATGGGGTAAGGTGTTGGAGGTGTTGTGACTCCATGATCTACCAAACTGGGTGACACCAACCCTAGCGACGCCTCTGACTTCACCCATCACATACGGCCCTTAAGTCAATCAGTTTAAATGACCCCTCATTTATTGGTGATTTAGTTAAGCACAGTGTGATTTTTATAGGATTCAACAACAAAAATGCTTTAACCTGAAAACCATCGGAATAAAAAAATGCAATTTGCTTTGGTTGGGTGGTTAGGTACAGTAGTTATCCTACCTGTACCCGTTGAATTATTGAATTTTAAATTTTGCAACATGTTACACCAAAACTACAAATTATGATTTAAAACATTTTCCCTTTCCCCAGGGGAATACAAGAAACAATGTAAGTATCGATACTTCTCTGTATCTCCTCACCATCTCTCCGTCTCTCTCTTTCTCAAATATGTTTCATTTTCTTTCTACTCTCCCCCAAATGTACGGTATAGAGAAATATAGAAAACATGAATACCTGCATCTTATAGCTTGAGGTTTAAGATTGTCTCGAATGTTTAGACAAGTAGAATGTCATCAGAGCATTTGGTTTGAGAGTAGTATACAACATAAAGCCCCTCTTGTGGGGCCGCTCAAAATTATTACTTTAATGAGTTGAGTCAAAATGTATGATTGTCTCTTAAAATATGATTGAAAATCACTTGAAAATTCCAACAAGTCACAAGTTTTAACGGCAACAGTCCCACTTGTCTCACGTGTTTTAACTGCTAGTGGTGCAATCTGAAAACGTTGAAGAATATTCTTACTTACGGTAGCGAAATGCTTTTTTAAAATAATTTCTTACAGAATATTTATTTTAATTAATCATGGTTAACTACTTTTATTTTATTTTTCACGTGCGGTCCAAAAACTTAAAATCGTTTTATAAGTATTTTAGCATTTTACCCCATAAATGCCATTATTAAACATTTAGATGCGCACGCATTTGAATACTAATGCAAAGGGAATAAATTCACGGTTTTAAAATATAATTATTTGTTAGATACATGTCAAAGAAATTTATTTCTTATCCCCCTTCAAATGACATTTTTATTTTCCTAAAAGCTATTAATTCAATATATATATCTTTTCCATATACATCTTCTAAAATATCTTTATCTGTCCTGTTCTATATTTTCCTTATTTGAAATTATCCATTTCCCATTCAGGTAAATATGACGAAATTAAAGTTGACGTTTGCTCCAAACGGCTCAAGCCCAACTACTACCAGGAGTGCCTGGAAAAGGCCAATGATAAGTACGGTTACTATGAGACTCGTTACGAGACAGAGGTTCAGTTTCCACGCAAGGCTTTCAGCAGCCCGCCAGTCGTAGCAGTCAAGATCAAGAGTGTTGGACGAGATGACGTCAGCGATGTCGAAGTAAGCAGGACAATCAGAGATGTAGACATACTTTTTAGGGACGTGGACAGACTAAGTGACATGACACGCAGACTCTTTAGGGACGTGGACAGACTAAGTGACATGACACGCAGACTTTTTACAATATCAGTCGGTTCTGTGGGTTTTTCTTTTAATTGACAATAGCAACGGTTCTTGTTATTATTTCTTAGATAGTAAGAGATTGGAGTGAATATTCTCTATCAAATATTTCGTTATTAACAAATATAAAAAGGAGCTTTTACAATAAAATAGCATTTTTAAAAGGAAGTTACGTTCCGTAGATTACCATTGAGAATATTTTAGTCGCAAAGCATTAATCTACTCAAACAGAAGCATTTGACTTTTAATATAAGTTTACAACAAAATTTGCAATTTCAATCAATGCTAAGCAAACCATAAAAATTCTACACAGCTATGTGCCACGCACGCGTAATTTTACGCCCTTGAAAAATGCCAATGTATTCATGTCCCCGCATGTAGTACCCCAAATTTTTCTCCTTAAATATTTTATTTTCCAAAATACAAATAACAAATATAATCTATAGAAACTTATTGCAGTAGGTAAAAAAATATGTAAAACAAGTTACAAAATAACAAAAAACGCACTACAACTTTGTATATCTTTGAATTAACTACATGTACAGCTGTTTTCATCGCCACTACAATTTTATCTGAGTGTGTTAAACATAAATTTCGTTATCTAGGTATTATGAAAATTAAACAGTGGTCCAGAGGGATGCGCGCTCACTTGGGAAAAGGAGATTTATGGGTTTGAATCTCTGTGAAGGCGGGAATTGTTTCCGGGACTAATGCTGTCCCTGTCTCCACCAAGCTCCGAATGGGTAACTGACACTAGAAAGCAAATAGCGGCTGGGTCCTGCGCCACACAATCCCCTCATAGCTGTGGCCTGTGAACGGACTAGACATGGTCCGTGCGTTCTTAAGTTCTTATAAGGATGTAGGATGCAAGAATCTTTTCCAAAAGATGAAGCGTGTAAAATTTAAATTTAAATATAAAAAACACGTAAAAAACAAGTTTTTGACTATAAATCCTTTATTTACGAGACATAACTATAAAGATGTTCATTATAATACAAAGGCAAAACAATCCAAAAATACAAAATTCTAGTTATGTCCCGTAAAATGTGTTTAATATAATGCGCACCGATCGTGGATTATTTTTAAAAAGTAATGTCGATGTAATGCACACCTCATTGCGCGACAGGAAAGGTTGTTGAACAGAATAGGCAGCACAACACTCTATCTAAAAAAAAATAACGTTATACATAGAGTGAAATAAAATAATTTAAAAACTCAATAATTCAATTACAGTACATTCGATTTATCTGAAACTTTGATACCTAATTGTTATTATCGGCTTGAGTCTGCCTGCAAACTTTCAGCTCGCTAGCTTACGAGGAAATGGGTTAAAAATCGATCCAAATTTTTTTCGGCACGCACTGCTCGGAAACAACAAGTTAATAATATAATGGACTAGCTAATTACCCGCGCTTTGCAGCGGTAATTTAAGATTTCAGTTAGCGTTTAGAACCGGTAAACACTAATTCAATATCCCTTTGATTTCAATCTAAATCATGATGGATATGCTAAATATATTAACTAAACCGTCTTGGAACAGACTTTAGAGGTTCATAAGCCCATTGGAAATTTTATTATTTCTTAAAATCACATTTGGTCAATAATTTATCCATTTACTCAATAGACACTTTTTAAATTACCTTTTAAATAACCAATGTTAAAAATGCCATACGGGTCTCCAGTCCTAAAATGTGTTTTTACTATTAAAAATTAAAACTTATTTTAAAAAACTAAAATTTGGGTCGGGGGCCCTATGGGTGCAAATTGTATAGTTCAAAATAACAGCTTATTTCCATTTGGATCATGATGAATATATTTGTTAGTCCAAATTTGATTTAAAAAATCGAGTGGTAACGAATGATTAAAATGTTTTAAACGTTAGCGAAAAAGAGATTAGGGGCCAAGAGCCACAAAAGATTGAAAAATACTATTTTATTGACCAAACGAATTTTAACATAGGCCTTCAAATTTTTATCTTCTGAGTTTTGTAAAAATGCATTTACAGAGTATCCAAAGTTTTTTTTATTTGTAATTTAGCTAACATAAGGTGAAAAAACTGCAATTGAGTGATAAGTTTGCCTGCTACCATCCCAAATATGCATGCGTCTACCTGCACAGGATGTTGTAGAATTTGTGATTAATAGCTTTGTATTAAAGAAAAAAATACATTTGGGTCTCCGTCTCCCATTGAGTGGAAATTTAAATATTTTTTTCACTTGTTACCAGTGCGGGTGTGTACTCAACATTTTCCTTAAAGTTTCATGCTTCTAACTACATGGGGGAATTGGAAAATTAGTGATGAGTCAGTTTTATATCAGAAAAAATAAATTGAGGCCCCCGGCTCCCAGTGAGTGATACTTTAGATATTCTTTGCCTGTTGCCATTGCGGGAGTGTACTAAACAACTTACCAAATTCTCATGTTTCTACCTAAACGGGAAAAGGAAAAATAGCAATATTCAGTAAACGGAGAAAAACAAATTTTGGGCCCTCGGCCACCATGAAAGTTAATTCTAATTTTTTAAAATTCCAATAATCGTGGCAAGAGGCTATTCAACAACTTACCAAAGTTTAATGCTTCTACCTACACGGAAAGTTAGAGGATTAGGGATGAGTAAATTTTTAAAATAAGAAAAAAAAACATGTGGGCCCCCCGGCCCCCAGTAAGTGAGAATTTAAATATTATTTTCAACTGTTACCATCATGGACGTGTACTGAATAACTGCCCAAATTTTCATGTTTTTACCTACACGAGAAAAGGGGGAATTAGTGATTTTCAGTTTTTATAAAGCTAACATAAAGATAAAAGTTCATTTGGGCCCACAGCCCACAGGAAGTGAGAATTTAAATATTATATTCATTTATTACCATCGTGGAACTGTACTGAACAACTACCCAAAGTTTCATCCTTCTGACTACGCGGGAATTAGGATAATTAGTGATTTTCATATTTTATTTAGTCCTTGTAATGGAAAAAAAAACGCTTTTCGGCCCCCGGTACACATGAGTGTGATATTTAAAATTATTTCCCAACAAAAATTGTCACAATAGGCTACTCAATAATTTTGCAAAGTTTCATGCTTCTGCCTACGTGGGAAATAGGATAATTAGAGATTTACATGTTTTATATAGTCCTTGTAAGGGGAAAAACGCTTTTGGGGCCCCGGCCCCCATGAGTGTGTTCTTTAAATTATTTTCCGCCAATAATTGTCACAATAGGCTATTCAACACCTTTGCAAAGTTTCATGCTTCTACCTACACGTGAAATCGGAGAATTAGTGAAGAGTCAGTTTTAAATAAGGAAAAATACATTTGGGCCCCCGGCCCCCAATGAGTGATACTTTAAATGTTTTTTTACATGTTACCATTGCGGAAGTGTACTCAACAAATTCCCAAAGTTTCATGCTTCTACCTACACGGGAAAGTGAATAAGCAGCGATTTTAAGTATTTAAAAAAATAGTTTTTGGGCCCCCGGGCCCCACTTTTTTGTGATTTCTAAAAACAATTAATGCCAATAATCGTTCCGGTAGGCTACTCAACAATTTACCAAAGTGTCATGCTTCTACCTACACGGAGAGTTGGATAATTAGTGATGAGTCAGTTTTTAATATAAGAAAAAAACTACATTTGGGCCCCCGGACCCCAGTAAGTGATAATTTAAATTTTGTTTTCGCCTGTTACCATCGTAGAAGTATACTTAACAACTACTTAAAGTTTTGTGCTTTCACCTACACGCGAAATAGGAGAATTAGTCATTTTCATTTTTTATATAGCTCATATAAGGAAAAAGCAAAATGGTAAGCCCCCAGACCCTAGGGGTGGTCACCTGGGGTTGAAACATAGCCTATGACATTTTCTGGGTCAAATTGGGGTTCCATGCAAAATTTCACCCCCCTGGGTCCAACGGTGTTGATTTGTATTGTTAACAAACAAACCGACAGTCAGACAAACTTTCAGCTTTATATATTAGATTTAGAGAGGAACAACAAAACAAATAATAAGCATAAAAAAGAAATAGATGATTGTATTTATAATAGACTCTATATTTTGACTTGTAATGCACATAATTTGAAATTTTTTTTTTTTTTTTTTTTTTGATAAAGATATTCAACTTCCATGTAAACGTGATGTCAATGTCGTGATATTGTGCTTACACGCATGTGCCTTGATGCATCGACGTGAATCACAATTGCCTCTATTTTTGAAAATCTATTTACAGGTTGCCGCTGAGAAAATTTCTTCTACTGGTTTTACTCTAGTAGTTTCCGGAGGTGATCCAGTTCCACCCTACGATCTCAGCGTTCAATGGGTTGCTTGCTCTAATCCGGAATACTCGGCTGTTCCAACATCGGAAAATTATAATGAAAAACCCACAAAATACGAGAAACCAACAAACGAAAATTACCGAAAAACTACCGAAAGCAACTATGAACAGCCAACGACAGAGAAATCCCGAAAAACTAAAGATTATGAAAAACAAACAGCTGAAAAATATCGAGACAATAACGATTATAAACAGCCAACGACAGAGAAATCCCGAAAAACTAAAGATTATGAAAAGCAAACAGCTGAAAAATATCGAGACAATAACGATTATAAACAGCCAACTACAGAGAAATCCCGAAAAACTAAAGATTATGAAAAACAAACAGCTGAAAAATATCGAGACAATAACGATTATAAACAGCCAACGACAGAAAAATCCCGAAAAACTAAAGATAATGAAAAACAAACAGCTGAAAAATATCGAGACAATAACGATTATAAACAGCCAACGACAGAGAAATCCCGAAAAACTAAAGATTATGAAAAACCAACAGCTGAAAAATATCGAGACAATAACGATTATAAACAGCCAACGACAGAGAAATCCCGAAAACCTAAAGATTATGGAAAACCCACACCTGAAAAATACCAAAACAATAACGATTATGAACAGCCAACGACAGAAAAATCCCGAAAAACTAAAGATTATGAAACACAAACAGCTGATAAATACCGAAACAATAACGATTATAAACAGACTACGGCAGAGAAATACCAAAAAACTAAAGATTATGAAAAAGCACCTGCTGAAAAGTATCGAAAAAATAACGATTATGAACAGCCAACGACAGAAAAATCCCGAAAAACTAAAGATTATGAAAAACAACAAGCTGAAAAATACCGAAACAATAACGATTATGAACAAAAAACGACAGAAAAATACCGAAAACCTAAAGATTATGGAAACCCCACAGCTGAAAAATACCGAAACAATAACGATTACGAACAGCAAACGGCAGAAAATGATCCCAAAACTACCCAAAATGAATATGAAAAGCCGAAGACCGAAAAATACCGCAAAACCACCGAAGCAAACTATGAAAAATCCCCTGAAACAAACACAAAAACTACAGAAAACAACTACGAAAAGCCAGCAACTGAAAAATATCAAAAACCAAATCCTTACGGCTATGAAAAACCATCAAACGATATATACAGCCCAACCACGCAGAGTCCCTATGACAAACCAACAACTAAGAACAGCGGAACGACACCAGCCTACGTCAAGCCGACGCCAAACTTTTACATCTACAGTGAGGACGATCTCGATGACTATGGTCCCAGTGCTCCTGCCAATGACATAAAAAGCTCCAAAAACAGCTACGGACAAGCCGCACCACCAAGCAATAGTCAAAATTCACAAAATAGCTATAAACCAACCCCACCTTCCAGCTATGAAACAACCACAGCAACTGCTTATGTTCAAAAGCCACCGTCACCCAGCGTTTACAACCCCATCCCACCATCACCCAGCGTTTACAACCCCATCCAACCATCACCCAGCGTTTACAAACCCATCCCACCATCACCCAGCGTTTACAACCCCATCCCACCATCACCAAGCGCTTACAAACCCATCCCACCATCACCCAACGCTTACAACCCCATCCCACCACCAAACTACATTCAAACGCCACCCACCATCTATGCCCCAAAGCCACTTAGTGTTTATGTACCGCCCCAGCCATCAAGTAATCCATCGCAACCAGCCAATGTTTACAGTCCAAACCCATCCAGCAACTATGGCCCAACTCCACCAGTTAACTATCGTCCAAATCCACCGGCCAGCAACCTCCCTCCTCCACCACCAGTCTATCCACCCACCAGCTATATCCCTCCTCCACCTACGAGCTATCGTCAACCGCCACCTTATGCTGGTCAGGTTCAGCCGAGCCCTTATGGACAAAGAGACAGCATATCTCCACCAGCCAATCCCTATCCTCAAGTCTACATTGGCAAACTAGAACCGACCAATCAGCAACCGGCTTATATCCTCCAAAACTACCCTTCTAGTTACGGGAACGCCCAGCCCAGTAATTCTTACTCAGCCCCTCCCGCTTATGCTCAGCCCCCTCGCCTTAATGGCCCTCAGACAAACTACGGGCCTTACCCTTCGGTTCCTAGCTACCCCCAACCCCAACCCACTGGGTACAACCCTATTGTACCTGCCAACCCTCCCCCTACCGCCCCCGTCTATTTGGCGCCCGGGGCTAGTAAGTCCCGATATTTTGATCCCAACGCACCAAGCACAACGTAGTGCCTTCTGTCTTGATCTTACGAATACAGCAGTTTAATCTACCTCCTCATTTTGGGCTGTTGTGTTAATATTTATGTTATATCAGTCGAGATTCAAGCCAAGTTCCAATCTACATTTTAGTCTGTATCACGTGAATATGCTCTTTGCCACCAGGTCATTGTAGACTAAGATTATAGAGGCAATAGTTTACCCTGACTTGACATTTAAAAAAAATTATTTTTCATTTATTTATACATTGAATTTCTTGCTTAAAATTTTCAGTTTGATTTGTGTCTGTGTAGTTTGTCCTTAGTTTCAATAAACAGAAGTAAAAATGATTTGTCTGTTTCACTGCTCTATTTTACGGTGACTATTACCCATGATTCTGTTGTGAATGTCCCTGAGAACCATGAACTCTTTGTAGATACACCAAGGTATTTGGAAGGTACTGTTGACGCATGCAATGTATTTCAACCTTGGTGCGAGCCCATCTTGAAGTCAAGTGTCATCTTGTGTTTACACATGTTTTTCATGACGCTCATCTCGCTACCGTCAAACGATCATAGCTGGCAGCGTCTACATATGTGAAGGGAGTGGTGGGTAGGGAGTTGGTACATAAGATCTTCTGGTAAAATTTGTTCATGTAAACTTCAGCTTATCTCGTAGCAATCAATAAATTGGTTTAATTTTCAACTTCATTAAACGGGATGCTTGGAAAAGAAAAGCAAGTATGTAAAATGTCTAAATTGAATGATGTATACATTCTTTCCAGAAAAGAAAGAAAAAGTTAATTTATCAATCGTTTTTTTAGACTTAGACAAATTGATCGTTGTTAAGAATGTCCTCACAAAACTGAGTGGCTGTGCTGACAAAGTCTACAGATACATTTCAAACACGCTACATTTATACACCAGACTTGTTCAAAAATAATATTACTCTTATAAAAAAATTATGACAAAGCTAAGAGAGTTTTGAAAAATGAATTTTGATATAATTTATTATAATTGAACGGTTATTTTGCATGACACAGACGAAGGGAGGCAAGTTTGTAAACCAATCCGAACAGTACTTTTAAACGTTTCTAAAAATGAGTTCTTCCCCTTTGCTGGGACAAATTTTGAAAATGAAACCTTTAAAGTCATAGAGTCTCACATCTATCAACAACTTTTGCTACCTAACCTTTCTTTATTTAGAATCTTACAAACAGCTGAAGCTCTCCAGCAGCTACTTACCTTTGGCGTTTATGTGACACAAAACACACCATTACATAATATCTATATATATAATTCTCATCATGGTCCAACAATGCCGGACACCAAGCAATCTGTCTGACCGCACCGATCAATCAGATTGCATGAAAAGGTAGTAAACAGTGTGGGGGTCATTCAACAATTCCCCAGCTAAGACATTACTTTTTAAAAATTTTTAAAAATGTTTGTGTTTGTGCCCGTTCATTTCCCACTATCTTTTCGATCACCATAACAAGCAAAAGACGAGTGAAAATAAGTTTGACGAATTACCTTTGTCAGTTAATGCAAATTCGTTTATGGTTGGCAAGCTAGGGTGGTGCGGGGTGGCAAGTGGCTAACCACAGTGCACATGTTTCCAGATCAACAACGCGTCGCTTATCGCCGCATCCGAGGTTCATTGGCGTTGTTCTGATTTGATCGTGATGTAGTTTGTCTGTTCACCCCCACCCCCACACTTTCTTTGCACTATTTATGAGCAAATCTGCGACGTAAGCTACGACGCGGGTATCGAGTATTATTTATTTATATAACACCATTTAGTATTTAATTTTACATAACGAAACGATTAGTAGGAAAATAAATATTTTACAACATCCGTACATTTTTGTTGATATATTTCACTACATTAAGGCACACAATCATATGTGAAATCATAGAGCATTGAAATAAATGTAAATGTTGGCCCACATTCTGCCATACATGTTTTCATGTCCTGGTCACATCCACACACATTTCAAGTTCATCAGGAAGTTTTTAGAGATGTGCGTCATCTATCTTTCCGAACCCATGGTGAACACAAATATTCACTGAAAGCACTTAGGTCATGATTCTAAATATTTGTTGATAATCTTACACAAAAGGTTTGTGTTGAATTTGATCTTGGCAAAATGTTTGTATTGCTGAACTTGAACAGAATGAATGACATTGGAGAAAATGTTTCATACGTCACATAGAAGATGTCATTACTAAGTTGGCATCACAATTGTCACTTGGTAGCTATAGTCTTATCACTATAGTAGCTTGACAAACACAATTATCACCTGGTAGCTATAGTAGCTTGACAAACACAATTATCACTTGGTAGCTATAGTAGCTTGACAAACACCAGAAGAAATGTAGCAATAGAAGATGAGTGGAATTAGAAGATGAGTTGAATTAGAAGATGAGTGGAATTAGAAGATGATTAGAATTAGAAGATGAGTTTAATTAGAAGCTGAATGGAATTAGAAGAAAATTGGAATTAGAAGAAGAGTGAAATTAGAAAATGAGTGGAATTAGAAGATGAGTGGAATTTGAAAGCAGAGATTATCCTCCACCGGTAGAATTTGTGTCTTTATTGGGACGGAATGTTATTATAAATTATATCAGTACAAAAATAGGAGCCAGTGTTAGCGGTCCAACAAATAGAAACAATTGTTATAAGATGGCAAGACTTGTGGTTAGGAATCGGGACAGTCAGTCATCCATAAAACTCTCTTTACAACTAAAGAATCAAGGTGTGAGCAATACCATCATGTTGTCTAGACACAAATACCCTTCCAATACCAATACCCCACCACTGAGGTACGGCGATGTTGTCTAGTCACCAATACCCTTCCACTGAGGTGCGGCGATGTTGTCTAGTCACTAATACCCTTCCACTGAGGTGCGGCGATGTTGTCTAGTCACCAATACCCCACCACTGAGGTAACACAATGTTGTCTAGTCACCAATACCACACCACTGAAGTACGGCGATGTTGTCTGGTCACCAATACCTCTCCACTGAGGTAAGACATTCTTGTCTAGTCACCAATACCCCACCACTGAGGTAAGACATTGTTGTGTAGTCACCAATACCCCACCACTGAGGTAACAACGATGTTGTCTAGTCACCAATACCCCTCCACTGAGGAAGAACGATGTTGTCTAGTCACCAATACCCCTCCACTGAGGTACGGCGATGTGGTCTAGTCACCAATACCCCTCCACTGAGGAAGAACGATGTTGTCTAGTCACCAATACCCTTCCACTGAGGTACGGCGATGTGGTCTAGTCACCAATACCCCTCCACTGAGGAAGAACGATGTTGTCTAGTCACCAATACCCCACCACTGAGGTAACAACGATGTTGTCTAGTCACCAATACCCTTCCGCTGAGGTACGGCGATGTGGTCTAGTCCCCAATACCCCTCCACTGAGGAAGAACGATGTTGTCTAGTCACCAATACCCCTCCACTGAGGTACGGCGATGTGGTCTAGTCACCAATACCCCTCCACTGAGGAAGAACGATGTTGTCTAGTCACCAATACCCCACCACTGAGGTAACAACGATGTTGTCTAGTCACCAATACCCCTCCACTGAGGTAACGCGAAGTCGCTGATGTTGAACAGAGAAGCTCTTGGGCTGCCGTCTCGCACCTGATGTTTGTAGTAGATGACGTCACCACCAGCCAGCCAGCCGCCCCACCAACCAAATGTTCCCACGGACATGATGACGTGGCGACACATGGACAGGAAACACAGGTGGACCTGGAATGAATTATTGAACACAGCTGTTTTATTTAGTATCTTTGAGCAAAACTGACGACAGCTATTGAGATTTAAGTATAGATCTATGCCTTAAAAGAAAGCTTACGATTTCGGAAAAATACATAAAAATTTATTTGCCTATAGATCTAGATCTAAATTTTATTGTTGTTTTGTTTTTTTTTTCAATAAAAAATAATAAAACGACGTCTTTTGATTAATGCTAGCATTTAATCCTATTGTTATTGTGTAAAATGTAAAATATAATGAATAGCGTCATTCTAACAAGTAATAGCATCCAGGAACAGGGTCATGGTGGTCGAGTGACATGCGCGTATTGATGGTCACGGGATTAAATCCGGGGGGGGGGGGCAACGGTCTCACTCGGAGTCCACCAGGCTCTTAATTGATTGGGTAGAAAAAAAACTTGATCAACTAAAAAGTAACATTGAACTACATCAATAGTTTAACTGCCCTGAACTACATCAATAGTTTAACTGCCCTGAACTACATCTTTAGTTTAACTGCCCTGAACAACATTTTTTGTTTAACTACTTTGAACTCCATCTTTAATTTAACTGCCCTGAACATCATCTATAGTCTAACTGCCCTGAACTACATCTTTAGTTTAACTGCCCTGAATTTCATCTTTAGTTTCACTGCCCTGAACTACATCTATAGTTCAACTGCCCTGAACTTCATCTATAGTTTAACTGCCCTGAACTCCATCTATAGTTTAACTGCCCTGAACATCATCTATAGTCTAACTGCCCTGAACTACATCTTTAGTTTAACTGCCCTGAATTTCATCTTTAGTTTCACTGCCCTGAACTACGTCTTTAGTTTAAATACACAGCACTACTTCGTAATTGTGTTGAGGGAGGGGGGTATACCCTGAATTAAACAAGTCAATATAATATTTGAAACCTGCAATAATAGGTTCTCAAAATACATTGTCTGCATCCATACTCTTACTCCCTTTAAGTTTTCAACCCAGAATAGCGTCACATAAATTTATGTTTAGTACAGAAGCGTGTATAATTATTATAATATTTACTTTAAAATTCGCCAGTTATCCTAGCTTCTTAATTCTGCCAGTATTATTTTGTTTATTGAACGATGAATGCGTTTTATAATTCCATCTTAAATGACATCGTTTTCAGTGGTATTCTATCTCGGGTCATGATCATGAGAATTAATTTTTTTAAATTACATGTAGTACTCGCTACAAAATGTTACCCACGAATGGAGTTTGTTAATATTTAAAAGCATTCTAAGCTTTGAAGTTAAAGGACATGAAAATAAAGTGAATAATTCTTAGATACAAAAATTAAACTAATAAAATCCTTTACCTCGCGAGGCGCAAAATTCAGAATAATGACTTCAGATTTATTCCTAAAGGTACTCTCACACCACGAGGCATCGTCCGTGGCAACAAGGAAGACAACGTCTCCATGTCTTGTGCGCATGTCCTGAAAAGCTTTCTCAAAGTATGTTGCCGACGCGACCATGTCTCCCTGCGATTGATCTTTATACAAGAGTTTATCTCCCCTGCGGACGTGAACTCCGACCGGAACCCGGCCTTTGATAACCGGTTGGAGTGACGTCATGAATGCTTCGGCTTCTTTTTTAATGTGATCTTGAAATGTGAACTCTCGTCTGACTTCTTCCGAATTGTTGTGAAAATATTTGTACGATTGTAGATAGGCAGACAAAAGAATGTCTGCGGGGGGCAGCCGTTCAAGTCTGGCGTCATACGTACCATATGCCGACTCAAATACAACGGTCCAGTTGTGTTTAGCCCCGAGGTCCTTCAGGTGGGTTAGTTGAAAAATGCTGGTCAACTGATACTGTGGGCGTACCACGGGCACCATGGCGTTGTTCTTGGCCACGCCCAGTAGGCCGGCGTACTGAAACATGGCGTTACCCAATTGGCCGTACTCACCGCACGTGATGAAATGGGGTGGGGCCACGTTCGCCTGGGACGTCACATTAGTGGTGGGCGTGGTTTGGTTGGTAAAAGGTGGCGTGTTCTGGACCGTGGTAGAGGAAATATCTGTATGGACGACGTTTTCGTGGGCGTGGCTTCCCACCTGTGCATCATTCTGTTTAAAGATTTTGTAGGCGTGAAGGTAACTTTTTACCTGGACACCGAGACTTGACCAAGATTTAACCGATATCAGGATGAGATAATCTGAAATAAAATAGCATTAATGAGATGATGAGACCACATAGATGTTAGTGAATTGATCTTCTTCTTCGTTCTCAAAATCTTTTTGATGGAGAATTTAGACCACACGCCCTATATCTGTGATGAACTGCGCTGTGGCTGTCGATTGGTTCAGTCCACGATATAGTTGATCGATCTAAGCCGAATTATTGAACATCACGAACCAAATATCAGGTCTAAAAATCAAGATCTATACTTCGGCTCTGGGAACAAAATCTAAACTAAACATCAGTTCCAAATAATGCTTTTTTTTTTACAAAAAATCTTGTTTGCTTTAATGATTATATGTGAAATTTGATCCAAGATCAAGACCAACCATATGCTAGTACTCACGTGTTATGATAACTAAGAAGACCAGGACAACCAGTGACAGTAGGACACTTCGTTTTCTCACACGTGGGATCATGTCACGTGTTTCTGCTCCCCTTGTTACACCTGCCCGAGTCTTACATTCGCGTGTATCTTACATGAGCTTTGTCTCTCAGACAAGCCGTTGTCCTGTCAGGGGTTCTAAAGTTGATATTTTTGGCCTCACGATGAATATTTTTTTTACGCTGAAACGAGGACAAATCAGAACGATTGTTACTGTAAAACTCTCATTTAATTTAAACTGTAAAAAAAAACAAATAAGACCAACTACAATAATAAATATTTATATATATATTATTATTAAATTCAATGAGCATGAATAAAATTTAATATATAAGCAATATTCCGAATGCTTTAATGATGGAATTCCCCAACGTTCAAACACATTCATTATTGATTTTATATCACAATAGAAATTTTCTTTCATGTCCTGCATGACACATGTTTGTTGTGTGTCTTTGTGAGTCTTTGTGTGTCTTTGTGAGTCTTTGTGTGTCTCAGCTAGTAATTTCTGCGAACAAACTACACATTCCACATCTACACCTTACAATTTCTGATGTAACCCATTCATAAATACTATCACATGAATCAAACAAGTACTGTCACATTATATAATATTCTTTAGCCCCCAGTCTCCCTATTATTGTAAATTTTCTATGTTGAAGGTACTATCATAGTTAAATTATACAATGTTCTTTAGCCTCCAGTCTCCCTATCGTAACACGTCTCTGTTGAAGGTACTTAGTACTATCACAGTATACAACGTTCTCTAGCCTCCAGTATCCCTATTGTAACGTTTCTATGTTGTAGGTACTATCACATTATATTATGTTCTTTTGCCTCCAGTCTCCCTATTGTAACATTTCTATTTTGAAGCTACTATCGCATTATACAACATTCTTTAGCGCGCCCCCCCCCCCGGTCTCCCTAACGTAACACTTCTATGTTGAAGGTACTATCACATTATATAACGTCCTTTAGCCTCCAGTCTCCCTGTTGCAACTGTTCTATGTTGAAGGTACTTTCACATTATATAATGTTATTTAGCCCCCCCCCTCGTCTCCCAATTGTAACACTTCTATGTTGAAGGTACTATCACATTATGCACGGTTGAAGCCCAGAGAAAATCCCTTTCCGAAACTCTCTACCACAAATGTTTATTGTTCTGTGTAACACACATGGGTTGTCTTCAACCAATCAAATATTGGTTTACCATACCTAACACAAGGCCTCAAACGTTCGCCATCTATTGACCATAGACATATGGCATGGGGCAGGGTCTTCAATAAAAGGTTTCAGTGTGCCTATCACTGTGTATTGTTTATGTGTTGTGGGGGTGTGGCGTCATTGACAGGGAGTTTGACACTGCATTGGCAGGATTCACTGACTACTGTCAAGGAGCCATTTTACATGGGAAATAATCCACTAAATATGGGAAAATAAATTGTGTTAATAGACGGATAAGCCATTTTCTAAGGGGCATAAGTCATTTAATAAAGGAAACAAGACTTTTCCTAATGGAGGTAAAACCCATCAAGGCGAGATAAGATATTTTATTAGGCAGATATGTCGTTTTATTCGAATCTAAGTCCTATTATGTTTAGGAGATGTGTCTGGGGAGAACAAAATGGCTCGGGGGGGGGGGGGTGAGACTGCAATCAGGCTTATAAAAAAAGTAAATGGAAAGTCTTTCATTGCCTCTTTGGATTTCCCCCACAGCTAAGTTTTTATTTCTTTTTTTTAATTCGTTTCATTTGTGTATTGTATGTCCGTTGAAAAAGGCTCGTTGTCGAAACGTTAGCTGTTTTGTTACGTCCTGTCAGGCTAACCCTTACCCTGTTTACGTCTTTTCCATTGACTTTGTGTGGGGAGGAAGACGAGCCAATTTGAAATGTTCCATACTCGACATTTCTCACTACGTTTGGTCGGATCCTACTCTCAAAACAAATGAACAACTGACAAGATGTAAACAATAACTAAAATTTAAAAAGTCACCCACTAAAACACTGTTAAAGAGTGCTGCCTTAATGAGATCGAGTAATTACCATATACCTGTTATTGCTTGCTGGCAATGTGTACGATCCGATCTATAACAAATCGATATTTGACTTCAGGCGATACCACAAGCGGTAATCATAGCACAAAACGTATCAATAGAGCACGCCTGATTTTCTTTGTGCTATTGCAGGGGTAGCCAGACCTGTAGTAACTGGAAGTCATGATTTTTTTCAAAAACTTATTTTAAAAATATAAATGTTAAGATCTGCAATGGAGCACAGGGGGGGGGGGGTCTCTAACCATTCGATTTTTATTGATTATAACAAAATTGAATTAATTTTACGCTTCAACGAATGAAAGTCGCAACTTTGTAGAACCTTTTCATTACTATAATATTTAAACAATAAAATATTCGGCTGCAAGATTTTCTCTGTGAATGATGCGCTGTATAAAAAGTATATCGCGATATTTTGCTTCATTCGTCTAAAGCAGCGATGCCAAAAGTCCGGCCCGCGGGAAAAAACCGGCCCGCTAAGCAATTTTTACTGGCCCGCTACCTCATCTGAAATAATTAATTAACTAACGTATTATTTTTTAGTAATATTAAATTTAAGAAAAGTCGACTAGTTTTACCGTTTTGATAACGTCAAAGGATGTCAAAAGTCGATAACATTGTATTGTTTACCAATTACTAGACTTCAGTCTTAAAGATCGACAAGGTGAACACATGTATTTGGTTCTGTTTGTTCTGCTGTCTATGACGTTAAATTACCAAGTAAACGATATATTTATTTATTGCTGATGGCTATCGCCATGACTCGTGAGCACAGTTGACTAGCAAAACTTGTCTGTAACAAAGTCAGCTTAGTCAGGCTGGCAAAGTTTTTAAACTTCACTGTATCATTCATAAAGAAGTTCTTTGTGCTAAACACTTTTCATGTGATCGTGTCCTTAAGCAAGTGATAAAGGATATGATCTCTATTTGCTCTAAAACCCTGTTTCACAGCCAGTTTTAGCAGTGTCTTCTTGACATCCAGAGAGAATACAAAGATGTTATGTATGACAATGATATAAGATGGTTTAGTCGGGGGACAGCACTTTAGCGCGTCTACACATTAAAAAAGAAATTGGGCAGTACATGGAAGATAAGGAAAAAACATTTCCAGAACTATCTGATGCTGCTTGTCTTGCATAGTTTCCATTTTCAGTTGATGTGAAAAGACATATAAACCTTCTTAACACAATTCTCCAAGGGCACAATGCAGTGGTAAGCCAATTATATTCACATATCAAGGACTTTGGGAACAAGCTGCAACTTTTTCAAATGCAACTTTTTCAAATGCAGCCTAATACCACACATTTCCCCTCACTGCAATTTTACCAGAAAGAAGCTTCAATTGGCAAATGCTTAGGTATGATGCAGATATCACATCCTTGGCTGATGAATTTCAAAGACGCTTTCATGACTTAATAACTATTGAAAAGATAAAAATTGTTGTTTTTGTTAAATCTTCATATTTCTCTGTAGATTTTTATAATACTGCAGCAATCTGCAGCTGGAAATCATTGAGCTGCAAACTGATGCTGAGTATCGCAGCAGACAATTTCTTCTCTTTGACTTTTAGAGTAAACTTCATGGTTAAAGATAGATTAAAAGGAATTCGAACATTTGTTTTAAAAAAATGCTTAGCTTGTTTGGCTCGACATACTTATGTAAGCAGACATTTTAAGTTGTGAATTTTAACAAGATCTGTGTGAGGACGGGAATAAGTGACTCTCAACTACGTGATATCATGCGTTTCAAAACCATGTCATTGAGCCTGACCTCACCTATTTACTGTATTCAAATATCTCAGTTTCACCATTCACATTAAAATTTTACAATAAAAACTCACCATACTATGTCATTTTTATAATATTATTTTAATCTGGCCCGCGAATATCTTTGGATAAAGGAATATGGCCCGCCATGCAAAAAGTTTGGGCATCCCTGGTCTAAAGCCCTATCAGACACTACATCTTTACATACCAATAACGGTGCTCCATCTGTTGCCACACTCACGATGTTATTGGTTGCACACAAGCATCTATCTGGGCTTTATCAAGGGCTTTTATGACTTCAGCACAGCGAGTGCTTTCTTTCAGTACCACTTAAGTTTAAAAGCTCTTCGTGTGCAGAAACATAACGGACGAACACCGCCAAATTGTGGACAATCTTGAAAATCTGTAGATTCATCAAGAGTTGAACTAAAGCCACTCAGTTATTTAAGTCGGTATGAGCGAATGAAGTATGGAATTATTTGGATCCAATATTGACATTACTTCCTCCATATTCTTAAAAAACGTTCACTTATTTTATTGGAACTCTTAAATAATAAGGTGTTCACTTCTGTAATTGTTACTATCTAATTTGGAGATGCTGATCTTTTATCGGAACTGAAATTTGAAATATTAAAGTTTACATCACCAACCAATTACAAAATGTATAGCCTATATCGCCAACCAATCATAAATTTAATAATCTGCATCACCAACCAATCGTAAATTTAATAATTTGCATCACCAACCAATCATAAATTGAATAATTTGCATCACCAATCAATTTATAAATTTGAATTTCATAAACTGTCCACGTGCCCCAATATGACCACTGAAGGGCGGCATGCGGTTTGGCCACCGTTATGTTATTGGTGTTATAAAAGCGACACCCCATGTCCAAGTGCTAAAGCAGATATAAATGGGTGAGGGGAGGGCTCAGGCTTTGACACACCCTAACACGAGCTTATGTTTTCTGGGCAATGTTGTTATTTTATTGTTTTCATTTAAAGGCCAGCTGTGGCCAAGCTTAGTTAATAGTTTTGCGGCCATAATTGTTCTATTTCAGTTACATTTGCTTGGGCCTTAACTATTATATCTGTCCTTATCTGGTGTCATGTCGATGACGTGATTCACCAGATGGCCTTGCTGGCCGAAAGTGACACGCGTGTCATGAGTTTATCACTCACGATCTAGACGACCAGAAAGAAAGACTGAAACAAAAAGACCACACAAACACACACACACAAAACCTTCCAGAAAGAAAAGATGATGACATTGACAAGAAATATGTTCCCTGTTAATTCTGTGTTTTTCAAACTTAGGGTTACGAATATTTTAGGGTCAAAGAACCGTCTAACAAGGGTTACAAAAGGGCCGTCTAACAAGGGTTACATAAGGGCCGTCCAACAAGGGTTACATAAGGGCCGTCTAACAAGGGTCACAAAAGGGCCGTCTAACAAGGGTTACAAAAGGGCCGTCTAATAAGGATTACAATAGGGCCGTCTAACAAAGATTACATAAGGGCCGTCTAACAAGGGTTATATAAGGGCCGTCTAGCAAGGGTTACAGAGGAACCGTCTAACAAAGGTTACAGAGGGACGGTCTAAAAGGTGTTACTTAAGGGCCGTTTAAATACATATTTCAAGTCTATAAGCAACTGAGACAATATTCCAGTGTCTTTCTCCAGCTAGGTCCTATACATTGAATTACGCCCATGATAATACCGAGGTTGGGGACTGATGGAGAAATATGCCCCATTCTCCCCTTGCAGACCCGGAATATGCTAATACTATTATAAACTTTTCGCGGGATTACATTTTCGCTTGTAATTCTAAAATTCAAAGTTGAAGAAAAAAAAACAATCATTTCAAATACTCCCCAAACAGGACCGGCTTAATGTAATCGGAGGCCCTTGGCGAAGTGAATTTCGTGGCCCTAAGCGTAATAGAAAAATAAAATAATAAATAAGGAAAGATTCTTGTGCGAGGCCCCCATTAATGATGAGGCTAATCGGAGGCTCTAGGCGACTGCCTAGTTTGCCCATACCTAAAGCCGGCCCTGCCCTAGGCGGCTGTCTAGTTTTCCATGCCTATAGGCGACCCTGTCTTAGGCGGTTGCCTAGTTTTCCTATGTCTATAGCCGGCCCCGCCACAAAGCTATTGTACACGAGTGGTGCCTGGCTAACAGACTGTCACATGATAATAATTTGCATATTAGTAATTGAAAGAGATCACGTGACGAGAGAACGCTAGGGGGCGCTAGTGAAAGAGAGGCAGTTAGTTAAAAGCAGTAAGTTGATTGGAATGTGTGCAGGAAGATGGCAGGAAGCCAGACTGATTTCACTAATGTATAAAGTGTATATATTTCTAGTGTTGGATTAAAGTTTGATAAGTTACACAAGACTTATGTGTTTTCAATGCAAGTTGCTATTTGTCAGTACACGCCTACAAAAGTGGAAAAGGCCTAACTAGAAACTTCACAAAAGATAAAACAGTTACACAGAAGGACACAAAAATTCTGAAAGTCGTCGCCCACGGGTTGAGATGTTCGCACGTTAATAGCCACTGGAACTTTGGAACCATCGTTATGGAATTAGCCATTTTGGCGCACTTTTGTGCCGGTAACATCGTTAGGGAATTAGCCATTTTGGCACACACTGGTACCATCGTTAGGGAATTAGCAATATTGGCACACTCTGGTACCGGTAATATCGTTAGGGAATTAGCCCCATGGCACACACTGGTACCATTGAGAGTGAAAAAGCAAAGTTCGTAATATTTTTTTTTAATTGTTATAAAATAAAAACCTTACGCACACACTCTTGTGCGTATATAATATCAAATTTTAGTAATAAAAAAAATAAGAAAAGTATAATTCATAAAGCAATCATTTGGGCTCCCAGCGCCTTACATAAAAACAGTAACGAATTCATTTATAAATGCATTTAAATTAAAACACTCATTTTCTAATGACAATATAATAATATATCAATATATAAATAATGACCTGTTGGTGCACATGAACTACGGTTATCATCCTGATACAAGTTTATTAATTTGGAAAGTAAAACACATCCTACACAAAGCAGTAACAAAATTATCACCAGGAAGTTGCAATTTTTGATAAGGTTGCCATGAGGAATTTGACATTTCACCTGCACTAACGTGTTACACCGCTAACGAACCCCCCTCTCAAGTTTGTTTAATACCATCCCATCCTCACCCCCCTGCCCCGCCATCACAGTTTCTTCACCTGTGGTTGTTGAATTGTGTGAGCTGTAAACCTGGAGTGCCCTAAATCAAAAGCGACACGCATGTAGTGTGACGTCACGGAGCACGGCCTTTAACTTGACACAGCTGTTACATTATCAGTTAGCATGGTGGACCAGGGAAATGGGATATATCGTTTAAGCAAAAAAAAGGGGGGAAATGTGTCATGGTATATGATTGTCTGATGGTATAAGATTGTGTGATAGTATATTATTGTGTGATGGTATATGATTGTGTGATGGTATATGATTGTGTGATGATATACGATTGTGTGATGGTATATGATTTGATTGTGTGATGGTATATGATTGTGTGATGATATATGATTGTGTGATGGTATATGATTTGATTGTGTGATGGTATATGATTGTGTAATGGTATATGAATGTGTGATGGTATATGATTGTGTGATGGAATATGATTGTGTGATGGTATATGGTCGTATGTCCGTATGTGATGGTATATGATTGTGTGATGGTATATGATTGTGTGATGGTATATGGTCGTATGTCCGTATGTGATGGTATATGATTGTGTCATGGTATATGAATGTGTGATGGTATATGGTCGTATGTGATAGTATATGATGGTGAAAGGTGATATATGATGATATATTAAAATGTTTTTTAATAGTACATGACTGCACATAACGATTCATGGTGTTAGATCTTGATATATCGTGGTATATGATGGTATATGATGGTATGTGATGGTATATGACGATATAGGATGATGGATTGATCTTTTGTTGCATATTATTGAATATCGCGGTGTATGAAGGTATATGATGGTATATGATGGCATATGAGGATATAGGATGATGGATTGATATTTGGTGGTATATTATTGAATATCGTGGTGTATGATGGAATATGATGGTATGTATATGAGGATATAGGATGATGGATTGATATTTAGTGGTATATCATGGAATACCGTTGTATCTAATGTTATACAATGGTGAATGAGGATATATGATAATGTTTGGTGATATTTGACGATATACCATGGTCCGTGGTGTTTACCCATGTATATGTTGATATGCGATGATGAAATAAATAGCGTGAATTATCGAAAGGTAACTAACCACGAACTAGGCATTACATACGAATGTTTGATATCACAACGTCCACTTTCCCCAAATGCGCCAAAACTTCCATGTCATCAATTAAAAAAAAAAACAACTTACAAACAAACACGTCTATGTACAACATGACATGGACTGTGTTATTGATCCTTAGACAATCATGTCAAACTGTCGGAATCCTGTTTATGGACAATTTTTCCAATATCCGCCCCCTGCCCAACGTAATAGTATGTTATTGCTGTATTGCGCGTTTACTGCAAACGTTAGAATATTGGTTACTTATAAACATATTTCTAGTTAAAACCAATCATGACGTCACGAGGATAGATCATAAATGGAAGGTAAGACTTGGTGGCAAGTCACAAGGCACAAACACAAAACACTATGAAAGCACTCTGAGATGTCATAAACACAACACTATGAAAGCACTCTGAGATGTCATAAACACAACACTATGAAAGCACTCTGAGATGTCACAAACACAAAACACTATGAAAGCACTCTGAGATGTCACAAACACAACGATATGAAAGCACTCTGAGATGTCACAAACACAACACTATGAAAGCACTCTGAGATGTCATAAACACAACACTATGAAAGCACTCTGAGATGTCATAAACACAACACTATGAAAGCACTCTGAGATGTCATAAACAAAACACTATGAAAGCACTCTGAGATGTCACAAACACAAAACTATGAAAGCACTCTGAGATGTCATAAACACAACACTATGAAAGCACTCTGAGATGTCATAAACACAACACTATGAAAGCACTCTGACTGAGATGTCATAAACACAACACTATGAAAGCACTCTGAGATGTCATAAACAAAACACTATGAAAGCACCCTGAGATGTCATAAACACAAACTATGAAAGCACTCTGAGATGTCATAAACAAAACACTATGAAAGCACTCTGAGATGTCACAAACACAACACTATGAAAGCACTCTGAGATGTCATAAACACAACACTATGAAAGCACTCTGAGATGTCATAAACACAACAATATGAAAGCACTCTGAGATGTCATAAACACAACACAATGAAAGCACTCTGAGATGTCATAAACACAACACTATGAAAGCACCCTGAGATGTCATAAACACAACACTATGAAAGCACTCTGAGATGTCATAAACACAAAACACTATTAAAGCACCCTGAGATGTCACAAACACAACACTATGAAAGCACTCTGAGATGTCACAAACACAACACTATTAAAGCACTCTGAGATGTCACAAACACAACACTATGAAAGCAATCTGAGATGTCACAAACGCAACACTATGAAAGCACTCTGAGATGTCACAAACACAACACTATGAAAGCACTCTGAGATGTCATAAACACAACACTATGAAAGCATTATCAGAGGTCATAAACACAACACTATAAAAGCACTCTCAGATACCATTAACACAGTTCTTGGGACGTGATTACAAAAATTACACTAAGTTAGTCCAACTATGTCAAAGTGTTGTTGTTTTTTTTTTTTTTTTTTTACATTTTTATTTTCTGGTTTTAATTTTTGTGAATGTGTCAACTCGAGGGCCACACACTGTCAGACTTACTCTAATGTTAGCGTTAAGTTTTATCACAGCTACTCGCATACAAGACCTGACCCAACCCATAGAATATTGCGTTTACTATATGGAACATTCGTGCAATAACTACTACCCGATTGCTCTAGTACCTACTAACGAAAGGTTAGATTGCTCCAGTAACTGTTATGATGAAAGGTCTGATTGCTCCAATAACTATTATGATGAAAGGTCTGATTGCTCCAGTTACTATTAATGAAAGGTTAGATTGCTCCAGTTACTACTAATGAAAGGTCAGATTGCTCCACTAACTACTGATGAAAGTTCTGATTGCTCCAGTTACTACTAATGAAAGGTCAGATTGCTCCATTAACTACTATGATGAAAGGTCTGATTGCTCCAGTTACTTTTAATGGAAGGTTAGATTGCTCCAGTTACTACTAATGAAAGGTCAGATTGCTCCACTAACTACTGATGAAAGTTCTGATTGCTCCAGTTACTACTAGTAAAGGTAAGATTGCTCCAGTTACTACTAATGAAAGGTCAGATTGCTCCAGTTACTACTGATGAAAGGTCAGATTGCTCCAGTTACTACTGATGAAAGGTCAGATTGCTCCAGTTACTACTGATGAAAGGTCAGATTGCTCCAGTAACTACTAATGAAAGGTCAGATTTCTGCAGTTACTACTAATGAAAGGTCAGATTGCTCCAGTTACTACCGATGAAAGGTCAGATTGCTCCAGTTACTACTGATGAAAGGTCAGTTTGCTCCACTAACTACTAATGAAAGGTCAGATTGTTCGATTAACGGCTAATGAAAGGTCAGATTGCTCCAGTAATTGCTAATGAAAGGTCACATTGCTCCAGTAGCTACTAATGAAAGGACTGATTTCTCCAGTAAAGTGACTACCTACCACTACTTGGTTTTGAGTATGTAAAACACTGCTTAACTTACCTTACAAAAAAAGATTCCATAGTCTAAGTTCTTCACAATGTTGTTATGTGTGCTCGTTTTCCGTATCTTGTAAATAATCTAAATCAACTTACAACAGCCGTCAAATGTCAAGTACTGGCCCGACAGTCACTCCGCACTCTCATGGGCTCAGCCATGCGTTAACCGGCGTTTTACAACACCATAAAAGGTCAACGCAGTTAGCCCCCCTTAATAGGCGTAGGTTAAAGGAAAATATTTTATTAACTCTAAACCGACGTGTCGTAAGTACTGATACATTCTTTACTGAAACGTAATCCACCGAGTCTATTATGTATACGGTGTTAATCCACCTGTATAGGATACTAATCCAACGAGACCAATCTGTGCACGGTAATAATCCATCAGGCCAGATGGACACAGTAATCCAATGTTTACAATAATCCATTGGGTCGCGAGACCACTAAACGTGTTACGGGTTGCGTTTGGATTTTAAGAAACAACAAAAATGTGTGATTCGATACCGTAATAATAATTTCAACGCCCATTGAATATATAGATATATATATAAATTGTTACCGATAAATATTACTCTGAAGCTAGCTGTGATTAAATTTAAAGAAAATGTTATTAATAATTTTTAAACTTTAAAATAAAACTGTTTTATAAGAAAAATGATATACAAATTAAACATTGTTTTTACTTACTTAGCAATGACAAAATTTAAATTCATTGACATTATGTGAACTACTTATATTTAAATCAAAATTGTAAATTGCCTGTTTTTGTTACTTCCCATGAAATTTTTAGTTTGATGACGTCATACATCTTATGTTTTGCTTTAATCAAATTTTCGATTAATTATTCGTTAATTTTTCAAAAGTTAACGATTAAATTTAAATTGATCGATAACAGCCCTAATATATATATATATATTTATTTATATACTTACTTAACAACAGCTTACAGCCCACTGCTAACACTCAACGTAATAAATGTTCTATTTGTTATCTAAACAATGTATAAATAGATCTAAATGGCCTGAACATTAAATATCCCTATTGGGACGTCGCATATGGCCCAATAACATGGTTTGTTGTCAAAGGAACAACGATTCGATGATTTTAATGATGTCAACTTGTCCGAGTCGATATGTTTGCTGGTCACTCTCAACAATCACTCAACGGCTTACAACTAACAGCTTTTCACCTGCTGCTTATAAGCTACAACCTATAGACTTGAACGTACATTCTACAACTTATAACCCACAGCCACATCCCATTTCCCATATCACCACGTACTACTCTCTTCTTACCATCGCTCTCTTTGGCTCTGGATTTCAATGCGACTAAGTTTTCATTTCTTTATATTATTTGTGTACCATTTGATCATTGAAGAAGGCTCTTTTCTGAAATGTTAGCTATTTTTTTACGTCCTGTCAGACTCACTCAGACTATGTTTGTTACGTCATGTCAGGCTCACTCAGACTGTTTGTTACATCATGTCAGGCTCACTCAGACTATGTTTGTTACGCCATGTCAGACTCACTCATACCTTGTTTGTTACGTCCTGTCAGGCTCACTCAGAGTATATTTGTTACGTCATGTCAGGCTTACTCATACCCTTTTTGTTACTACATGTCAGACTCACTCAAACCCTGTTTGTTACGTTCTGTCTGGCTCACTCATACCTGTTTGCATGATATCCATCTACTAACTGATAAGCCAGATTGCAGTCTCGCACACAATTTGTATCACCTGTAGCTCACAGCCTTGAACATACGGCCTTTAATTTACACCCTACAGCCTACTCATACAGTATGTAATATAGAACTAACAACCCTAGGCATTTAATCTACAGCTCACAACTAGCAACACAGTTCATTTAAACTATATCTACGGTCTTCAACTTACAACCAACAAACTACAGCCTATTGCTTTCAACCAACATTGATAAACGTTCATCTAATTGCTAGTGTCAACTTGTAAAAAACGCAGCTGCATAGCTAGGGACTTGGGGGCACAGGGAGTTTTGCCTCTTTGGGGGCCAATGCATTTTTACCTGTGGCGTTAATATTTAATGTAAAATAATAATTTCGGACCCGGGGGGATAATCGAATTCAGATCCCCTGCCCATACCCTAGCTACGCAATTGAATAAACGGATTTTTTCGTTCATCGACAAACATGTTACAGACTAACCGAATAGTACCGAATATTGACAAACATGTTACAGACTCACCGAATATTACCGACCATTGACAAACTTGTTACAGACTCACTGATTATTACCGAATATTGACAAACACGTTACAGACTCACCCAATATTACCGAACATTGACAAACATGTCATGCCCACTAAATTGTCAACATGAACATGTGCACTATACCTTGTTCACTATATCTTGTACATTAGATCTTGTTCACTATATCCTCTTCACTCGATCTTGTTCACTATATCCTCTTCACTAGATCATGTTCAATATTTCATGGTTACTGTTAACCTCCATTTCCTGTAAGTCAGTAGTCCACAAAGTAACGCCAGTCAACGTGTGCCATTACCTACTGGTTTTCTTGGCAGTTAGTATAACCGATATGCACCAATAGATCTGGCCGGTAAAGTCTGCAGGCAGGAAATCATAACAACTTGAATAGTCGGTACGCATGAAGGAACGCGTGACTTGGTGCGTGTCGACACAAACAATGGCGTTTAGTATTTCCGCACTATGGGAGCGCAGCGTGTCTATACAGGGGCGTGCCTGAAAGACGACCCCCCCCCCTCGAGAGTGACTGACAGCGCTAAGCCAGCACAGTGTGTGACGTAATAGTGTAGCTACACATTCACGTGTCTATGTATTAATTTAGATGCCATCTGGCTCACTTATTTTATCATCTTTTTATTAGCTCGTAACTTCTGAAACTACAGTCTTAACATTTCTGTAGCAAACATTCGGGAGATATTTTCAATTAAATATTAACAGCAACCACAAATATTATGAACGTGATGAAATCAAACGCACAAATACTTTATTTGAACAGTACAAAAATAATACACTACCAAAACTGTGTTTTGTATTGGCTCTGCGGAAACAATTGCTTTAAAAAACACAAACTCACACACACACACAGAAAGAGGTCACATTTTCATATTATGTATGCTGTCTGCCCATCTTAGATGGACCGTCTAACAAAAGACAATAGAGCTATCTGTATTTTACGCAGCTCTTAGTGTGGCTGATGAGAGCAATCCTCGAGTGGCAGCCACGAATGCAGTTGGGCAGTGTTGCCAGTGTTTCTCATTATACCATGACAATAAACACACCTAAAAAAAAGAAATATCATTATAAAGTAGTATATAGATATACCCAGTGGCGTAGCTATGGGATGGGGAGGGGGGTCCAAATTCAAACGTTCCCCCTGGCCCCACTTGAGGGGCCCCAAAATAGTGTCACATTTTTTTTTTTACATCAAGCAACACGCCGTCACCATGTATGTGGGCCGTCCAAGGAGATTAAGCCCCCCTCCCCCGCCGGGTCCCAAACCCTTACAAATTCCTAGCTACGCCATTGGATATAAATTTGAAATAAATACAAGATAAACGAATTGTGTGATCAAAACTATAAAGTGAAGCTTTACTTAACAGACCAATACACAAGTAGGTTAAACGTCTCGGCTAAAGCCTTTGTGGGTAAAAACTTAAAAACGTTAGTAATAAATTGAATTAACATTATACAGTGCATACTGTAACATGGAAAAGATAAATGTTAATTTAATTTTTGTTTAAACCCACGGAAACGATAAAAAGAACGTTAGGCACAATAACAATACTTACTTAGCAATAATACATGATATATCAAGAGGATATACCTAAGGACTGAATCTATAGACCGAATGTATAGGACTGAATCTATGGACTGAATGTATAGTACTTAATCTATGGACTGAATGTATAGTACTGAATCTATGGACTGAATGTATAGTACTGAATGTATAGGACTGAACGTACATTATAGGACTCATGTATACGACTGAATGTATATGACTGAATCTATACGACTGAATGTATAGAACTGAATATATGAACTGAATTTATAGGACTGAATATATAGGACTGAATATATAGGACTGAATATACATGATTGAATGTTTAGGGCTAAATGTATTGGACTTAATGTATGGGACTGAATGTATAAGACTTAATGTATGGGACTGAATGTATAAGACTTAATGTATGTATGGGACTGTATGTATAGGACTGAATATATATAACTGAATGTATAGGACTGAATGCATAGGACTGAATGTATAGAACTTAATGTATATGACTCATCTATAGGACTGAATGTATAGGACTGAATCTATACGACGGAAGTATATGACTGAATCTATATAGACAGAATGTAAATGACCGAAGCTAAAGGACTGAAGCTATAGGACATCTATACTGTTGGAGATAGACAGGGTGACAGGACTTATAGGACTGTCCAGGACATGGATAGCTTTCTTATTGCAATTGACGTATTTCTCAAATTAGGGTCATTTGGCCGTTGATCATTGGGATTCAATCGTCACAACTGACATGGGATGTTAGGTACTTAACTCGTGCCGTCTTTATTGATTTTACTTCAAAAGTTAACATATCTTGTTACATATAAAGTGATATTGATTATTAACGATGGTCTTTCTATGGGTTGCCAGTCAATGGTTGGTCAGTCTATGGTTAGACTGTCTATGGTTAGTCTGTATGTGGTTGGTCAGTCAATGGTTGGTCAGTCTATGGTTAGACTGTCTATGGTTAGTCTGTATGTGGTTGGTCAGTCTATGGTTAGACTGTCTATGGTTAGTCTGTATGTGGTTGGTCAGTCTATGGTTAGACTGTCTATGTTTAGTCTGTATGTGGTTGGTCAGTCTATGGTTAGACTGTCTATGGTTAGTCTGTATGTGGTTGGTCAGTCTATGGTTAGACTGTCTATGGTTAGTCTGTATGTGGTTGGTCTTTCTATCGTTGGTATAACTCTCACAGTTTAAAATTGTATGTTTACGATTTTTCTGTCTGTATTTTGTCTTACTGGGATTGGTATGTCAATGGTTTGGTTTGTTTGTAGTTGTTCTGTCTATGGTCGTATTGCCTTTGGTTAGTCGGTCTATGATTTTTAAGTATGTCTTCATTTGCTCGTTCAGTCTGTGTCTGCTTATCTTTTGTTTGTCTTTCAATGTTATGTTTTGTATATTAAAAAAGAAGCCAGTAATATATTTTAATTATTGAGTCCCTTAAATAAAGATTTACGAAACTTACGGACAATTTATTCAAACAAAACACGAAATGGGTCCTTTAATTAATATACAGTATCAGAATTTTTGGCCACTTTATTGATGAACTCGTGAGACGTGATGTGAAGCAGAAAGAGATATTTCTTACAAGTACTACAACTAGCCCTAACTTCTAAAGACTTACATTTAGCCCTAACTTCTAAAGACTTACAACTACCCCTAACTTCTAAAGACATACAAATAGCCCTAAATTCTAAAAACTTTCCCCTAACCATAACTTCTAAATACTTACAACTAACCCTAATTTTTAAAGACCTACAACTAGCCATATCTTCTAAAGACTTACAACTAACCCTACCTTCTAAACACTTACAACTAACCCTACCTTCTAAAGACCCACAACAAGCCTTACCTTTTAAAGACTTACAACTAGCACTACCTTCTAAAGACCTACAACTAACCCTACCTTCTAAAGACTTACAACTAGCCATACCTTCTAAAGACCTACAACTAGCCGTAACTTCTAAACACTTACAGCAAGCCATACCTTCTAAAGACTTACAACTAGCCGTAACTTCTAAAGACTTACAACTAACAATAATTTTTAAAGACTTACAACTAGCCCTACTTTCTAAAGACTTACAACTAGCCCTACCATCTAAAGACTTACAATTAGCCCTATCTTCTAAAGACCTACAACTAGCCCTACCTTCTAAAGACTTACAACTAGCCCTACCTCCTAAAGACCTACAACAAGCCTTACCTTTTAAAGACTTACAACTAGCACTACCTTCTAAAGACATACAACTATTCTTTCTTCTAAAGACTTACAAGTAGCCCTACCTTCTAAAGACCTACAACTAGCCCTACCTTCTAAAGACCTACAACTAACCCTAACTTCTAAAGACTTACAACTAGCCATACCTTCTAAAGACCTACAACTAGCCCTAACTTCTAAAGACTTACAGCAAGCCATACCTTCTAAAGACTTACAACTAGCCGTAACTTATAAAGACTTACAACTAACAATAATTTTTAAAGACCTCTAACTAGTCCTACTGTCGAGAAACCTATAACTAGACCTACCTTCTAAAGACTTACAATTAGCCCTATCTTCTAAAGACCTACAACTAGCCCTACCTTCTAAAGACCTACAACTAGCCCTACCTTCTAAAGACTTACAACTAGCCCTACCTTCTAAAGACTTACAACTAGCCCTATCTCCTAAAGACCTACAACAAGCCTTACCTTTTAAAGACTTACAACTAGCACTACCTTCTTAAGACATACAACTATTCTTTCTTCTAAAGACTTACAACTAGCCCTACCTTCTAAAGACTTACAAGTAGCCCTACCTTCTAAAGACTTACAAGTAGCCCTACCTTCTAAAGACTTACAAGTAGCCCTACCTTCTAAAGACCTACAACTATCCCTAACTTCCAAAGACCTACAACGAACCCTACCTTCTAAAGACTTACAACTAGCCATACCTTCTAAAGACCTACAACTAGCCCTAACTTCTAAAGACTTACAACTAGCCATACCTTCTAAAGACCTACAACTAGCCCTAACTTCTAAAGACTTACAGCAAGCCATACCTTCTAAAGACTTACAACTAGCCGTAACTTCTAAAGACTTACAACTAACAATAATTTTTAAAGACCTACAACTAGTCCTACAATCGAGAGACCTATAACTAGCCCTACGATCTAAAAACTTACAACTAGACCTACCTTCTAAAGACTTACAACTAGCCCTACTTTCTAAAGACGTACAACTAGCCCTATCTTCTAAAGACCTATACCTAGCCCTACATTCTACTTGGATTTAACAAAAATCCATTAAAGACAGTAAACAAAATCTTTGTAATACTCTTATTATGTCTATACGATCGCGAAATATTTAGTGTCCAACAATTCACAAGCCATAACGACCGATTCGAATCTGTCAGAAGACCTTTAATAACTTGCCGACCTTGTTGATCGAATCCCAATCTTTGGTTCATTCCAACGCCTTCGGCGGGATCAGCTAAATACACGGAATCTGTTGTAAGCGGTAAGCGGTCAACATCTTATCCATACTGTCATTCTAAAGAATGTTGCTGAAATGACAGGTTTTTACGGCTTAAGTCCATACTGGTACTGGTGACATATGACACACATATCATTCATATAAAAGTAACGGTTTGAAGGTAACTTGAGCACTAGCGTTGAGTCGGGTATTGAACCGGGTACCCGGAAATCAAGAGCATTAGTTCACCCAGTCATTACAATTTATGAACTTTCGGGTATTGAACCGGGTACCCGGAAATCAAGAGCATTAGTTTACCCTTAGACAGCCAGAGGGGTAATCGCTAGCATGCCCAGGCCGAGCAAATCAGAACAGTGGTGGGGTCTAAAACGAAGGGAACAAAGTTTGGTGACCCAAATGCGCACCGAGCATTGCCCTACCAAATCTTACCTTAACAGGCTAGATCATAACAGGGACCCCAACTGCCGCCATTGCAGCCAAGCCTCTGAGACGATCACACACTTGTTGACGCCATGTCCAGCGCTTGACATAGCCGGGGAGGTTAGGGAGGCAAAGGAGACCTACGTTCAGACAATGTTGTATGGCACTGCCCAACAGATGGAGCAGATTGCCCAAGTATTAGCCAAGGCCTTAAGAGATTAGATCTCAGGTCCAAAGAATATGTGTTAGTTTAGTTCACCCTGTCATTACAATTTATGAACTTTCGGGTATTGAACCGGCTACCCAGAAATTAAGAGCATTAGTTCATCCAGTCATTATAATTTATGAACAAACAGTCCAGAATTGTTTCACTGACAATTTATCGGTCTCCCCCCCCCTGGGTCATCACATAAAACTTGACATAGCTATATAAATAAATACATATAAATTTTCATTTATGACAGGTAGCTATGATAAGTATCATGAAATAGTCAACTAATATAAAGATATAGTCTTAAATAAAACTGTTGTGATAATCATGTTATGGCAATAATTTGATGGCTCACCGTGAATATATAAACAGTTTTATCACGTACACGTAGCATCATGTTTTCTACAATTTCCTACGTTCTCCTCAATACTGAATTTGTCGAAAGCCTGATGAAGTTCCCATCACTTTATGTTCTCTCCTCCACATGCATCCCTCTCTCTCTCTCTCTCTCTCTCTCTCTCTCTCTCTCTCTCTCTCTCTCTCTCTCCCATTTAATTCACTATTGTTTAAATAAAGAATTTCAACTTAATGGAGTCTATGTATGCGTTATAAAAACATAATTAATTGATTAATCGACTAAATTATATCCCTATTAATCCGACTTTAAAAAAAAAAACAGTACATGACCTATGCTATATATAATAAAAGGCAATTTTATGTCCGGTCATCAATAGCCATTTGTCCCTCAAACTCTTACAGACTCCTACAGGCAATCAGAAAAATTAAATCTCATTTACATATTGAACAAGTTTACACGGACATTCAAAACTAGTTTTTATTGGTGCTGTATTTTTTCAAAGACTTTATTTTGAGCGGTACGCGTTGCGATTTATAGTAAAAAAAACATTGTATTTACGGGTTGTATATTATAAATACAATGAATACCGGTGGTATTTTTGAATTGATGCACGTGTATGGCCGGTCGAGACGTCTGTTGGAAGGGAGTAACAACGTACCACCGAAACGACGGCGGAGCGTCCTTGGGCGAGCAATTTTTTTATTTTTTTAAAATATTTTTTTTTACTAGTTATCAATATTATAATCTGGCTCCCTTTGATTAAGGCTTTGATATATTCAATGTTTCTGCTGACGATGCCAGTAGATAGGAATTGATGTTTAGACTATGATGTCTGATTACTTTTATTTTACTTTTGGATGACGTCATTACAAAGCACTAGAGGTTTAGCCTCAATACCACACAACACGTTACATTTGTTTACAATACCCTTTGACAACTATTTTTATTACTAATTCTTTAACGAATCAATTAACCCCCAAAACAATTAAAATTTCTTTATAAATAATTTGTTTCGTCTGTGATACATGTACTACTAAGGGTAACAGAGAATCGTGAAGTTACTTTGTTTTCTGAGAATTGATTTATCGATTTGTCATTTTGGTTAAACTTAGAGAAAATATCAAACATAAATATAAGTTGCTCCGAACTTCTTTTCTTTATGGCGTCATGTTACACATCAAACTACACAGTGTGCTAAATATCACATCAAACTACACAGTGTGCTAAATATCACATCAAACTACACAGTGTGCTAAATATCACATCAAACTACACGGTGTGCTAAATGTCATATCAAACTACACAGTGTGCTATTTATGACATAAAACTACACAGCGCGTGTTACATATGACGACCTGCGCGCTGTGCTTTCATAAATATAGGATCATTGACCTTATGACCTTCTATAATCCACCAGAATTGATGTGCATCCGTTGATATCAATGTGTTTTTTTATTATTATTATTATTTTTATTTTTTTTATTTTTTTTTTAAACCTTTATTTCAACAAACAAACATAATTAAGTATCACTAGAAATATAATCTTACTGTGAACGGAGCTTATATAGATATGTGATGTGAACAGAAAAGTATAGAGCACATCACAACATTTTTGGATCTCTATCATATTGTGTCCCATAGCATCATAGAATCAAAAACCTCATCATTCGCTTGCACAGGTGTGTTACTTATTGACAAGCTGGGCGCTATGTTTTTGTTTCTCTCCCTCCAGATAAAGTGGGTCTCAAACTGGTGGATTATACACTGACACCAATAGTACAGGCGTCTTTTGGGACATCGATCCGTGTTTCCGTCACAACGATTAAGGAAGGCGCAGAGAAACAGTGCACAATTGTATTGATCTGTTCAGCAGTGTTACCAGGTGATTAGGAGAGATTTTCTCTTAATTGGGTCGGCGAGTTCATCACATTTGTCTGCGAATTCGAGTGATATAATGGGTAAATCCTTATAGTATTGAAATTGTCCAAGTTTGGATATGTGGTGGTCCAGGGAATGAGAGTCAATACCTTATCGACTAGAAGAAATGAAGCACTATAGGTCTAAAACAATAGAAGATTTATTGACGTGATCTTAGGACAACATGAGACTAACAACAGCTGTCAGGCCAGATCTCTATGAGATAAAACACGACCACATCACTCAGCTACTGCATCGGCTCCCTGTGCAAGCATGTTTGATTACAAACTGTCCGATCTCTGCCAAATCTTCTTTTCTGACTCATGCTCTTCCTATCTTACTGAACTTCTCTTTATCTACTCACCTACTCGTCAGCTACGTTCTTCTGCAGACACACATGTGTTTTTCTGTTCCTAAGACACACAGCAAAACGGCGTTCTCTTTTTGTGCCCCCCAAACAGGGGAATTATTTACCATTACCCATTCGTAGTATTCCTACAACCGAGGCCTTCAAGACGGCATCTTAGACATAACTTTTCAAACTTTACTTTCAAAATAAACAATCAAACATTTCACTGACTGATCAAAGTAGCTAATATACACCCGTGCTTCTCAAAGTGGTGGTCCGCAGATTGGTGCCCGTCCGTGGGTCAACCACCACTGGTCCACAAAGGTTATCAAGAAAGGAATGAAAAAATCTAAATATAATCCTTCATTAGATACCATTACTAATAACTCTATAGAATATTTCATTTTTGGCAATAAGCACCTATACGTATATATGGAGCAGAATCATGGTGGATTACAGCAGCCGTTTCGAAAAAGTTTCAGACATTGATAAACACATGTCTCCGAACAATGCCACGAATCCGCTGGCCCAACATCATCACCAAAGTATACATCTGGCAACGTACACAACAAGAGCCAGTGGAAGAGCAAATACGCCAGAGAAGATGGAGAAGGATTGGCCACACACTCAGAAAGCCTACATCCAGTATTGTGAGACAAACCCTCACTTTTTGAATCCTCAGGGCCAGAGGAAAAGAGATCTACCCAAAATGACCCGGAGAAGGGAACTGGAGGCAGATTCCAAGAAGAGTAGGCACAGCTGGGGACAGTTAGAGAGATTGGCACAGGACCGGGAGTGTTTAAACACTGACTAGTTTGTATATATTTATATTTACACTATGACTCATGCAAATTTGAATATTTTTGATTTAAAGATTCTTGCTGCACACACATTAAATATTGCTTGAACGGGCAAGTTGATTATTTGAGGTGGTGATCCTATGGTGAGATATAGAAATCTATTGTCTGAGGTGGGGATTCTATCGTAAGATATAGAAATATATTGTCTGAGGTGGTGATCCTATGGTCAGATATAGAAATCTACATGCTTTCAAAACGGTCACTACTATTTTCAAATAACTCTAGCTGCCAAGAGCCAGAACCATATTTAACTAAATTTTTTTGCAGAATAAAAGTGTTCGGTACAAAGAAAATTCCAACGTTACACTTACCTCGTCGCGAACACCACTTTGAAACGAACATTACTATTAAAAAGCATTGTAAAGTATAACAGCGTAGTTACTGACCTATTTGTAAGTTGTGATGCAATACCAAACACGTGTATATTCCAAATTGAACAGGAAAACTAGTCTCAACCCGGAAATAAACTTTGTTCTTTCTAGGGACGTTGACAAAATGAACGGCGCCAAGATCAAAATGTTGACACACATTTACTCACTTAATAGTGAATAGTCGGTTCAGGCAAACAAAACGATGAAATGATATCGAAAAAAGGACTATTTAGACTTACGGGTGTTTTGTGTGTGTGTGTGTGTGTGTGTGTGTGTGTGTGTGTGCGCGTGTGTGTGTGTAAGTGTGTAAGTGTGTGTGTGTAAGTGTGTGTATTTGTGTGTGTGTGTGTAAGTGTGTGTGTGTGTGTGTGTGTGCGTGTGTGTGTGTGTGTGTGTAACAGACTAAAAAGGAAGATTTGTATTAGTTACCTAGGTTACAGAGCTATACAGAAACGTTTTTATTGGTTACTCTATGGTGCGGACTATATAGTATGTTTTTTGTATATTATTATTATTATTATTTTTATTATTATTATTATTATTTTGTATTAAGAATAACTTTTCACTCTTACATAGTGTAGGCATGTGAAGTCCTATTAAACATGTTCTTTCTATTTTAATCTAATAATAGAAGATGTGTACACACTTGTCTCCTAATGATATAAGATGTGTACACACCTTTATAATGATATGAGATGTGTACACACATGTCTCCTAATGATGTAAGATGTGTACACACTTGTCTCCTAATGATATAAGATTGTACACACATGTCTCCTAATGATATAAGATGTGTATAGACATGTCTCCTAATGATGTAAGATGTGTACACACTTGTCTCCTAATGATATAAGATGTGTACACACTTGTCTCCTAATGATATAAGATGTGTACAGACATGTCTCCTAATGATATAAGATGTGTACACACTTGTCTCCTGATGATATAAGATGTGTACACATATGTCTCCTAATGATATAAGATGTGTACACACTTGTCTCCTAATGATATAAGATGTGTACACACTTGTCTCCTAATGATATAAGATGTGTACACACGTGTCTCCTATAGGTGTACACACGTGTCTCCTAATGATATAAGATGTGGTCACACTCAAGCTGCGATGAATTAATTAAAACATTACATTAGTTAACAGTTTCGTTTCTTAAGAAAACGAGGAACTCGATTGTACGACTCAGAGTAGAGGTTTAATAGTAAGTCCTGCCAGGCTGATCTACTTTGTCTATAACAAAACCTCCAACATGACACAATACAATGTCATGACAACCGCACGTGTCAGACGTGCGGCGTGTCAAACCCGGGTTCACCACCGGGGGGGGGGGGGGGGGGGGGGGGGTGGGGGGGGCAGGGGGAGTTCCTCTCTCATCACGTGACATGAGTTAAGCCAATGAGTAGAGCAAAACTCTCATTTCTTTAGACAAGTTAAGGTCTTTCAACTTCCGCTTGAGGTTCTCAAAATCTGCGAACTCCAGGGCCGTTCTATTTGGTGCCCATATTGTAAATGTGTCCACCTCGCTGAGAAAGAAAGATTTAATAAGAGTTACAATTCCTGTGGATATGCATTTAACAATGTGTGTTTTTGGCCCACATCAAAAAATGTTGTTTCGTTTGTGAGCATTTAAAAATAATTTTTTTTAAAAAGGATTTTTAGTTATATTTCAAGAAAAAATTATATTCTTTTTTTTTAAATATATATATTTTTTAAAATATATNTTTCGCATGTCATCAATAGAAAACTATAGTTGTTTTTTTAAACAATATAAATTTTTACTTGTATTTTTATTTTCTCTTTCAATTTAATAATATTCATTGATATTTTATTGTTATAATAATTTTTTAATTAACATTAATATTTTAATTTTTAAGAATTATTGTCAAAGATATTTGATAAATGTAATATATGATTTCTTTAAATTTATTTATTCTATATTTTAAAAAATTTAAATCGATTTCATATTAATTATAGTAAATATTTTATTTGTATTATTTCTTAAAATAAATAAATTTAAATAAATTATTAATATATTTTCAAATAGTCATTTCTAGAGTATGAATTGTTTGGAAATAGATATCATATTATAGTTTTATCCTGACAAATTGTGCTCTGTAATTTTCAGAGATTTTACAAGCAGTCTACTTTGTGGCATTACAATCCTATATGGAAAACAGCAAACAACTCAAATGCTAGACTTGGCATGAACAATAGATAAGCGTAGGACCCAATAATATTATGTTAAAAAATACAGATTTTGACATCATTTTAAGTTGAAATGCATATTCTCTAAGCAATAGAATTCTCATATTAGTCTTTTCCTCCGAGAAGGTGTGCCCTCTATGTGGCTCGGGAGAAGAGTAGAGTTGCGGAGCAGACCGGGACCCGAAACCGACAAATCCAGGCAGGCCATGCCGAAGTCCGATAAGTTGGGTGTTAGGTGATAGTCATATATGATTACAGTCGCTGAACGGATCTTAGGCAAAGCATCAAATGCAATCCCGACGATAAAAACCCAAAGTACCTCCACAAAAGATTGTCTTACATCTGACTCAGTTATAGACTGTCACTTACGTCTGACTTAGCTATAGACTGTCACTTACGTCTGACTCAGTTATAGAATGTCATTCACGTCTGACTCAGTTATAGACTGTCACTTACGTCTGATTTAGCTATAGACTGTCACTTACGTCTGACTTAGCTATAGGCTGTCACTTACGTCTGACTCAGATATAGACTGTCATTTACGTCTGACTTAGCTATAGACTGTCA
>MUZC01001169.1:746770-764311 GCA_002072015.1 Radix auricularia | reverse complement strand
GTCTAAATCCACGATGGTATCAACGAATGACTCAGCAATAGACTGTCACTTACGTCTGACTCACTGTAGACTGTCACTTACGTCTGACTCACTGTAGACTGTCACTTACGTCTGACTCACTGTAGACTGTCACTTACGTCTAAATCCACGTTGGTATCTCATCAACGAATGAATCACTGATAGACTGTCATTTAAGTCTGACTCAGCTATAGACTGTCAAAAAAAGTCTAAATCCACGATGGTATCAACGAATGACTCAGTTATAGTTAGTCACTTACGTCTGACTCAGTTATTGACTGTCACTAAAGTCTAAATCCATGATGGTATCTCATCAACGAGTGTCTCAGTTATAGACTGTCACTAAAGTCTAAATCCACGATGGTATCTCATCAACGAGTGACTCAGTTATGGACTGTCACTAACGTCTAAATCTACGATGGTATCTCATCAACGAGTGACTCACTTATGGACTGTAACTAACGTCTAAATCCACGATGGTATCTCATCAACGAGTGACTCACTTATAGACTGTCACTAACGTCTAAATCCACGATGGTATCTCATCAACGAGTGACTCACCTGTCAAGATATGCCGTCCAAAAGAGTCTGTCAGTAAAGGCACAGATGCCAGCAAATGTGTTGACATCGAACAGTGACTCGTCGTTGATGAAGAGACAAGTTTGAAGTATTTCGTAGTTTGTGGTGCTGAGGTATGTGCCGAACATGGAGTTGAGGGCGGTATACAGGGACTGTGGAGATGTAATTATACCATAAACGGGTATAAATGGACTTGGGAAATAGAAATATACCATTTTACGCTTTACGGGGACTGAATGGATAGAAATATACCATTTTACGGTATACATGGACTAGAGAAATAAACTTATACCAGAGGTTGCGAACGTTTTTTGGGTCCGCTGTCCGGAAATTCAACCAAAACCAGTTTATTTATAGAAAAGTTCCAAAGCTCCAATTAAACCCGAAGATGGTGGTTTAGTTAGTAAAACAACCCACACTTGTCCAAAGACTTAAATGGAAAAGAAAATAAGAAGAGATTTTTTAAAGATACAAAACTGCTTGACATTACTGGAAATAGATTGGTTTCGCGAAATTAATGTGTTTGTTGTTGTTATTTTTATTTTTTTATTTTTTTTTGCTCTTGTATACATACTTATAACTCATGCCATAGGTACGCCATATACCGTTGAATAGTTTACAGCGACTAGGGAAATGGAAATATACCATTGTATGTTATACAGAGACTAAATAGATAGAAATATATCATTGTATGGTAAACAGGGACTGAATAGATAGAAATATACAATTGTATGGTATACAGGGACTGAATAGATAGAAATATACCATTGTATGGTATACAAGGACTGAATAGATAAAAAAAAATATACCATTTAACGGTAAAAATAGTCTGGAGAGATAGTAAAATACCTTTGTGCCATCTACAGGCACCGGAGCTAGAAATGTTGTATACATTTAAGTGTATACAGTAACTAGATAGTGAATAGTTTCTAATATGACCTTATAAGGATGGCGGTTTTGAGATGCTATGTTACTACCATTCGCCCTGTCCTCTCTAATAAATTTATGGTGTTACTTGGTGGTGTTTGTTACCAACATGTTTATAAAAACTAAAAATAAGTCGAGATGGTATTATGGGGACAGCGGGGATATGAGAAACAATTTTTTACGTATTCTTGATGCCCGTGGCCTAGGTAGTGAATTTGTCATGATACTAACGCACTTAAACAAAATAAGTAAATGGAAAATACGTAAACAGGGTAAGGGTTAGCCTGACAGGACGTAACAAAACAGCGTTTTCTTACGTCCTGTCAGGCTAACCCTTACCCTGTTTACGTCTTTTCCATTTACTTTTTTATAAGCCTGATTGCAGGCTGACCCCTCATTTTGTTAAAAAAAAAAAAAAAACCGTGTAATGTCCGTGTTTTTCGTAAATAAAACAGAGATAATGTGTGGAGGCTGGGGAGGGAATAAGATAGTTGGTTTTTATGATACATTTCATGGATTAATTTGTTTCTTACTTCTATTTTGTAGCGCTATATTTGGTGTGATCTCGTGCCTTGATGTCTTGTCTATAGTGAACTCACCTTGCCATCCTATAGTGAACTCACCATGCCCTCCAATAGTGAACTCACCATGCCCTCCAATAGTGACCTCACCTTGCCTTCCTATAGTGAACTCACCTTGCCCTCCTATAGTGACCTCACCTTGCCTTCATATAGTGAACTCACCTTGCCATCCTATAGTGACCTCACCTTGCCCTCCAATAGTGAACTCACCATGCCCTCCAATAGTGACCTCACCTTGCCTTCCTATAGTGAACTCACCTTGCCCTCCTATAGTGACCTCACCTTGCCCTCCTATAGTGACCTCACCTTGCCCTCCTATAGTGACCTCACCTTGCCATCCTATAGTGACCTCACCTTGCCTTCCTATAGTGAACTCACCTTGCCTTCCAATAGTGAACTCATCTTGCCCTCCTATAGTGAACTCACCTTGCCCTCCTATAGTGACCTCACCTTGCCCTCCTATAGTGACCTCACCTTGCCCTCCTATAGTGACCTCACCTTGCCATCCTATGGTGAACTCACCATGCCCTCCAATAGTGACATCACCTTGCCTTCCTATAGTGAACTCACCTTGCCCTCCTATAGTGACCTCACCTTGCCCTCCAATAGTGAACTCACCTTGCCCTCCTATAGTGACCTCACCTTGCCCTCATATAGTGACCTCACCTTGCCCTCCAATAGTTACCTCACCTTGCCCTCCAATAGTGACCTCACCTTGCCCTCCAATAGTGAACTCACCTTGCCCTTCAATAGTGACCTCACCTTGCCCTCCAATAGTGAACTCACCTTGCCCTCCTATAGTGACCTCACCTTGCCCTCACATAGTGACCTCACCTTGCCCTCCAATAGTGAACTCACCTTGACCTCCAATAGTGAACTCACCTTGCCCTCCTATAGTGACCTCACCTTGCCCTCATATAGTGACCTCACCTTGCCCTCCAATAGTGAACTCACCTTGCCCTCCTATAGTGACCTCACCTTGCCCTCCAATAGTGAACTCACCTTGCCCTCCAATAGTTACCTCACCTTGCCCTCCAATAGTGACCTCACCTTGCCCTCCAATAGTGAACTCACCTTGCCCTCAAATAGTGACCTCACCTTGCCCTCCAATAGTGAACTCACCTTGCCCTCCTATAGTGACCTCACCTTGCCCTCTCATAGTGACCTCACCTTGCCCTCCAATAGTGAACTCACCTTGCCCTCCAATAGTGAACTCACCTTGCCCTCCTATAGTGACCTCACCTTGCCCTCCAAGAACTCTGTTTGTTTCTGTTTGAATTTCTTAAATATCTCAGTGTAATGTCGCCGTTGGTCTTTCTCCAGACGCGTGTGACTGGCCAGAAACTGGACTGGTGTCATCTCTACGAAATGAAAAAATCAATAGGGATGGGATAAATAAGGAAAACTCGATATACACAAACTGTGGTTTAAAAAACAACAACAAAAAAAAAAAAACAAACAAACAAACAAACAAAGAAAAAAACAAATGAAATTTTTATTAATAGACGAATACACCAGTAGACTTGCCTTCCAAAGTTTTCTTGTCAAACGGAAGTTCGTATCTAAACGATCGACATGACGTCTGCAGTCTGTCCAGGACCCAAGTGGGAATAGTCTCCCCTTTCATACCGAGCTGAGGAGCACGGGAGAGTTGTGTGAATAGCTATAAAATTTTCAGGATAGTAGTTGGTAGGTCGGCCCCTTGCTCTATAAAATCATAGAGGTTAAAAACGTGTTTATGTTTATGGGAATATCCGTTTTTTTTATTTCTCTCCGTAAAATACAGCTGATAGAACAGAAGGACAACTTCCGTTTTCTGTTATTGTCTTCATGGATATTTATGATTGTTAACATGGGACATGAAAGCAGTCAAAATAAGCACAAATGACTGGGAGTATAAGGAGACCAACGATCCACGTGGCACACAGTTGTAAAAGAGGGCGTCATAGTAGCCGAGGAGCGACGGTTGGAGGAGGCTACAGACAGAAGAGATAGGAGAAATGTCAAACGTTGGGAAGCACAGAACTCGTGGGCAAAAGTTGTGTTAAAGACTGTCCCCCTAGGATGGACTGATCAGCCAACCAACCCAACGGTGATGCATGAGACAGAGGAATGCCGAAGAATAACATGGATAAGTAGGTGGATATATGGATACCGAGCTATGTGTTGATAAAACGGTCTTAGATGTGTTGTTACTAAATGTAATTTTGTCGGATAAAGAAGTCGTTTGGCGGTAGATAGAAATACCATTGAATACAATCTTACATAACTAGAAACCCAGCAGAAATGCATAACATTATTGAATAAAATATAAAGTAATGGAAAATATTAAAAATGGACTTTAAGAATAACACCATCATTGAGTTCATTCAGCCCAGAGTATAGAAGAAGAAAGTGATAACAAAAAGTGCCTTGTTAAGTTATAATTTTGAAATACGACGCGACAACAATTTAATTCAACCCTCAAATACACACTAGTATAAAAAAAGTATGTGTCTATGTCTTTATGAAAGAAGAAACACAAATTTTCGTTCTTCCCCTGTCCCGTCTGGAATTCGGGCGTGAAATGGTCTGACTTATCAAACCAGGAAAACAATCACTGTCAATAATTTATGGTCAAAATAAGTCTAATAAATATGCCAGACTAGGCGAAAATCATAGATACCCCATTGGCATAGCTATGGGAGGGGGAGAGTGGGTCCAAATTTTTAAGTGACCCCGGGCCCCCAAAGGAGTGCCCAACATTTTTTTACATAAAACTTTACGCCACTGCCATCTATGTAGGGCCTCCCAAAAAGGCTGAGCCCCCCTTGCCCAAAAGTCCTTAGCAACGCCACTGAGATAGGCTTTGGACGTAATTATTATAGTTAATAATAAGATAACATAAGATATCGATAGTTATATTTCTATACGCGATATTCTCTCATTTTCTGTAACTGTAAAATATTGAAGACATAACTAGAGTTTTGACATGTTGGCCAATGTTACACAGCGTGTTCTTCAGCTTCTTACTATCAGCTAATGTAAGGGGAAATAAGTCGTCATCAGGCGGGATAACCCTGGGTCATACATTTGTATTATTTTTTTAAATACAAAAATAATCAAATAGTGACGTGTGTTTCCTCTCTCTTTCTTTCTTTTTTTAAATTATTTTTTCAAAGGAGGGAGGACATATGTTAGGGGTGGGGGTAGGTAGATCCATGTCTTTGAAAACAGAATAGTATAGGAATCGTCCATAAAGTACGTCACGCTATTTTTGACCATTTTTAACTTACCCCTTCCTCAAACTGTCACACATTTTGAACCTTCCCTAAAGTACATGACATCACACTTTCGAACAAAAATTTATCTTTTTTATTAACAAAATAATTAAAAGGTTATGTAACACATCATGACGTCACACATGCCCGGACAACCCCCTCCCCCATGTCACAAACTGTCACACTTTCTTAAACCCTCCCCCCCCACTCTGGAGCGTGACGTACTTTCTTGTCAGAGCAGCAGTGCTAACATTAAACAACAGACGAGTGAACGGACTCATACATCTTGTCCAAGGCGTGTCAATGGTCAAGGTTCCACTCACTTCTGTAAACTGTATTTTCTTGAATTGACTCTTGCCGATTATTTCATCAAACTTTGCGTATTTTTTGACGATAGGATCCGGGCTTTCTTCCTGCTCTGCTTTCTTGATTCGTGGCAGATACACAGACTTGGACATCCTGGTGTTAGGATTAAACAGGGGCGGAGTTAGGAGAATGAAAAACGTCATGGGTGTGGCTAGAAGAGAAGAACACGCCTTGGGGGCGGGGGGGGCATTGACGTGTCGTAAACAAAATAAAAGGAAACTGAGACGGGGCATTGTTAGAAACGGGCTGGGCACTGGGCACGTTGTCAGTGCCTCATGGTATTAGCTTTAAGCAGAATATTTACATGCCTTAAATACCTACACTGAAGTCACATTACCAAGTAATCTCACTGCATCAAATTTCAAAAGACATTTTATAAATATAGTTTTCGTAAATAGTTAAAATAATGTCAGGTGCCGACAACTTCTGATGTAATCAGAGTAAGTTTATGAAGCTGATGTTTTAAGAGACAATTTTTTTGGTCGATGATGACGTAAGCAGTTGAGATGAAAGATTTGAAGACTCACTGAGGAAATGACGAGGTTCTCCTGGAGGTCCTCTCTTTCTCCCATGGCGGAACTCTGAACGGTTTCTTGAGACTTTGCTGGATGTGATGGTTATCAACAAGGCTGTAGGCTGTCAGACCCCTCAATGGAAGGTCGCGATCTCGTTTGTTTCCATACAACAGAACTGTTGATATAAGCACGTGAGTAAACATGACTGTGAATATAAACACGTGAGTAAACATGACTGTCAATATAAACACGTGAGTAAACATGACTGTCGATATAAACACGTGGGTAAACATGACGGTTATATAAACACGTGAGTAAACATGACTGTTATATAAACACGTGAGTAAACATGACTGTTATATAAACACGTGAGTAAACATGACTGTCGATATAAACACGTGAGTAAACATGACGGTCGATATAAACACGTGAGTAAACATGACTGTTATATAAACACGTGAGTAAACATGACTGTTATATAAACACGTGAGTAAACATGACTGTTATATAAACACGTGAGTAAACATGACTGTCGATATAAACACGTGAGTAAACATGACTGTCGATATAAACACGTGGGTAAACATGACTGTTATATAAACACGTGAGTAAACATGACTGTTATATAAACACGTGAGTAAACATGACTGTTATATAAACACGTGAGTAAACATGACTGTCAATATAAACACGTGAGTAAACATGACTGTCGATATAAACACGTGAGTAAACATGACTGTCGATATAAACACGTGAGTAAACATGACAGTCAATATAAACACGTGAGTAAACATGACAGTCAATATAAACACGTGAGTAAACATGACAGTCAATATAAACACGTGAGTAAACATGACTGTCGATATAAACACGTGAGTAAACATGACTGTCAATACAAACACGTGATTAAACAGAACTGTCAATATAACCACGTGAGTAAACACTGCTGTCAATACAACAAAATTGTCAATACGAATTCTAATGCAAAAAGAAAAGTCAAGAAAAGACACATCATGACAAATGAGCTCTTAATTTACATGCAGATTCAACTATTCCTATCTCAATATTCAGCGATGTAGATGTCACCCTCATCAGTGCAATACACTCTTTAAAAGTCACCCCCCCTGTCTCCATTTTCAATGTATGTTTGTTGGTGGCAGTTTGACATGAAATTCATTTGTACTCACTATGGCAGTCGGCCTCAGGATATTTTAAACTATCGAAATCCATCAGCTGGAATGACTTAAAATGGCTACAACATGATATAGATGAGAAGGTAGCCAATAGGATATCATGTGAGAACTGAGAACATAATACAGCTAGGAAGGCAGCCAATAGGATATCATGTGACAACATTATATAGATGAGAAGGCAGCCAATAGAATATCACGTGACAACATAACATTGATGAGAAAGCAGCCAATAGGCTATCATGTGACAATATTATATAGATGGAAAGGCAGCCATTAGGATATCAAGTGACAACATAATATACATATTAGAAGGCAGCCAATAGGCTATCATGTGACAATATTTTATAGATGAGAAGAGAAGTCAGCCAATAGTATATAATGTGACAACATGATATAGATAGATAGATAGATAGATAGATAGATAGATAGATAGATAGATAGATAGATAGATCGATAGATAGATAGATAGATAGATAGATAGATAGATAGATAGATAGATAGATAGATAGATAGATAGATAGATAGATAGATAGATAGATAGATAGGATAGATAGGATAGATAGGATAGATAGGATAGATAGGATAGGATAGGATAGGATAGGATAGGATAGGATAGGATAGGATAGATAGATAGATAGATAGATAGATAGATAGATAGATAGATAGATAGATAGATAGATAGATAGATAGATATTAGAAGGCAGCCAATAGGTTATCATATGACAATATGTTAATGTAAGGGTAATGTTTTGTCTACACTGTAGATACTAATTAAAACTTCGGTTACATAAGACAGTGGCTCCAGTATTTTTTTTTTAATAGTAAATTTCATTACTGCCTTAATTCTTTCCTTGAATAATGTCATCTTTCACATTTTAATTTTTTAAAAAAGTTGTTTCTTTTTCTCGGTTCGAAATAAACATTTAACACTCGAGGTGATGATCTGAAGATTTGGGTTAAGATTGAGTTTAACTGTCACTGTTCACTGGACATCTAGTCAATTCGATGAAGCTCTAAAACATCTGTAACTTCATCTTTTTTTCTCTTCACTTTCCTTTAACAAATGGCATCTATCTTTCGGTAATACTATTTATACCTTTTCCCCTAAACCAAATACACGCTTAGAAATACCATCTTTACGCCTTTAGATTAAAATTATCCATTTGTTTGGCTATCTTCTAGAAACGCCAAGTACTCACCTTGTATATGAGGTGGAAGCGCCCCTGTAATTACGTTATTGTTATGTCCTAAAAATACCGTCTCTGCTTCCGACGCTACCGCTTTTGGCTCCATTCGTGTCTTTGTCCAAACTCAAAATGTCGCAACTATACAACTGTTGGGGACAAGTGAAAATATTGGTAAACTTTCGTGTCTTTGTCCAAACTCAAAATGTCGCAACTATACAACTTTTGGGGACAAGTGAAAATATTGGTTAACTTTCGTGGTTTTGTCCAAACTCAAAATGTCGCAACAATACAAATGTTGGGGACAAGTGTAAATACAAGTAAGCATGCATGTGAAAGAACTTTACGCCCATAATACAAAAAACAGTGTAAAGCCGAACACAACACCGCATTGAATCCCGTATTTGATTGAAATTGACACGTCCTTGACTAATTTGTCCTTCGAAAGCTTCAGTTTGTTTTTTGTTTATAAGTGAACTCCTCTTTTTAGCTTCTATCTCAAATTAAATATGTTTATATACATCACATCTTCTGTACTTCGATAATAACATTGTCCAATTAACTTCACATTGTATTCTTTTTAAAGTTCAAACATCAAAGCAGACTTACATCAGTATCAGGGAAGTTGGTCCAAACTGTTGAGAAGATATCAATGTACAACAGCCACTCAAGTCATTCAGATAGCATCTAGACTCCGTAAAACTTTTGCACTTTTATTTCTCCGATTAAATCGCAAACTTGACTGCTAAGCGTCTCATTAGCAAAAGGCACCATCTTCGCCTGTGTCTTGTCATGGCGCCTCAGAGCGTGGAGAGCACAGCGCACTGCAATGACCGGGTTTTCCCTCTAGATTGGGAAAATGATCCGTGAGTTGAAGGAATCATTTGTTGGATGGGGATTTTTGACAGTGAAATATTTGGTCAGAGCTTGTCTTTTTGCCGGCCATCCGGCCCACAGTGAAAAAAAAAAGTTTGGTGACCATTGTGTAGGCAGAAAAGAAGTTAGAAAAGTATCGGCAAAGAGCCTCGCTCTGGTTGAGACAAATGAACAAGGACAAATAAATAAAAAGGTAAACTTTTCAGAAGTAGTCGAAGTAAAATACTACCATAATGAGAAGGGCAAGAGAAGAGAGGAGTTTATAATGGCAGAAGGTTACAAATTAGAGGAATTAAATAACGTGTTTCGTCTGGTGTTAACGTGTTAGGTTATATAGGTTCTTGTAGAATATTTTATACAGAGGATATTGTCAATTAGCTGCATGTTTGTAAGTTCTTAAAGTGAATCAAAGTTACCGATACCTTATAATTATAAAGACCAGTCTTACAATGATTATTTTTAATCTTAATAGTAAAAACATATTCCTTCACAACTTCTCGTTAACAAACAAAATAAGTATTAGCTTTGGAAATAAAACAAACTGCAAATAATGTAAACAATTAACAAATCCGTCAATAATAAATACTTTTGGTCCTTATGACGAGCTATTTTTAACAACTACAATATAAATAATTTTCCAAGACAGATTATTGTAACAAATAACTGTAAAAATGTGTTGCAGATTTGCAATTTTTCTCAGGGTGCGGTTCAGTGCAAGATGGCAGCTGCACCGCTAGGACCTCACACTGAATTTATGTTTTGTCTGGGATTTGACATCTAATACAGACTAATACATCTGACATATTGTTTTAAGTCTGTCTGACATTTTGTGTGGAGGTAATATTATGAATAAAAAATTAATATTGGCTCTTTTACTATTTTCTTCATTTTAAACATTCTACAATATAAATAAACCATTAAATATTATTTTTATATACATATATATATATATATCTATATATATCTACATATAATATAATGATCTTTCAGATTAAATTTGTAGCTTGTATTTGAAACAAGAATATCATGATTTTTATGTGAATATGTGCCGTATATTTTTAAACAGCTCCTCCCTAGTATAATAGACATAAGGATAAAAACACCTTTCTTATTCGGTATACAAGAACAAAGACATAAACGTTTTCTTTCTTCCCGTCCAGAATTCGGGCGTAGAATGGGTTGCCTGAAAAAACAGGAAAGCCTACTCTTTATCATCATTTAAAACTCTAACAAGAATTCATGTCTAAACACAAACCATATTTAAGCGTTGAACGCAATAATCGTCTGTATCGAAGGAGCGTCTGTAACAGATAAGATAAGATAAATAATATACTTTCCAAATGTCAAAAGCGCATGCATCAACTGCCTTCAATGCTAAAAATAAAACTGCAATTTCTGTGTCAGAATCATCCGATCACTTCCTAAACATTCTGCATAATATCCCATTCTATATCCAATCTATCGGACGCAGTTATCCCATCTGTGACATCTACTGGACACACACATATCGTTCCATCATCGCCAGTATCAGTGAGACGTCATCACACGGACAAAATGCTCAGCCGACAGAAGACTCTGTCCACCATCTTCTACACAGTCGATGCCAAGAATCGCCTCAAGAACACATCGTTCCAGACCAGTGACTTCCAAGGCGTCGAACCCCGGGCCACCACGTCTACCACCGCCAAGAAACTCTCGCAGCTCACCAGGAAGACCTTCGACTCCCTCTCTAGCTACAGAGGCCCGTCTTCGGAAAAACTCAAGAGGGGCTCAAAAAAACCCAAATTCCACGATGAACAAGGAAAGTCAGATAGTAAGCGTGCCGCAAGTTGTATCTTTTGTATGTTGTAAGTCTGGTATGCTGAACCGGGGAGGCGATGAGGTTGTAAACGAGTCGAAGTAGGAAAATTCACCCCTCCTTGTGAGGATACGTTTAGTGGCAGGTCACTTTTAGTGAACGGTCACTCTTGGTGGGAGGTCACTTTTAGTGGCAGGTCACGTTTAGTGGGAGGTCACGTTTATTGGCAGGTCACGTTTAGTGGGAGGTCACTTTTATTGGGAGGTCACTTTTAGTTGGAGGTCACTTTTTGGTGGGAGTTCACGTTTAGTGGGAGGTCACGTTTAGTGGGAGGTCACTTTTAGTGGGAGGTCACTTTTAGTGGGAGGTCACTTTTAGTGGAAGTTCACGTTTAGTGGGAGGTCACTTTCAGTGGGAGGTCACGTTTAGTTGGCTGTCGCTTTTAGTGGGAGGTCACTTTCAGTGGGAGGTCACGTTTAGTTGGCGGTCGCTTTTAGTGGGATGCATTTTAGAACGTGTTTTTGGATGCCCTGGTGGCGGCCTCTGAGGATCCCGATGGGATGGGGGATCCCTAGCTATTAGGTTCCCTTTGGGAGAGAACACAGTTGCTGGGAAAGTTTCCCCGGTAGAACCTTATGCTGACTTTCTTCTTATGCTCGCTCGGGTCTAATGACTTCCTTCCACATGCAGGTTCCGTATTTTCCGTATATTGTGCCGTATAGTTAATTCAACAGGACTAATGTCTACTGTCTTTATAATCATCTGTTATCATATAGTGCATGGCTGTCTCTTTTGATGTATCATTTCTTTGATTTGTATCATCTTTTTTAATACCATCTTACTAGTATCATCTTTCTAGTATCATCTTTCTAGTATCACCTTTCTAGAATAATCTTTGTAGTGTTGTGTTGTTAGTATACCGTTTATCAAGTGTTACAATTCGATAACATTGAATGGCATCCTCATTGTATCTTGCTTAAGAAATTAGCTGAAGTTAATTTAGTGAATCCATAAAAGAATTTTTTTAGGTTACCCAAAAATAAATTTTGTTAAAAATTCCCAAGTATAATGTTACTTGGAAACTTGTGGTTTATTTTTTTAAAGTACTTTATGACAAGCCTTTATAAATTGGCAATTTATACTTAAAATAAAATTTGCTGAACTTTTAATGGTCGCACTACCTGGTCATGTTCTGTTAGTCTAATATTCGGTGTCTCAAGAACAAATAGACTGATGTAACTGGATTCATTTATGTATCGAGTATGATGTACTGGGCATGCGTGAAATAATTGCTTGCCAAGTACCAGACTAAGAACAGACTTCAGTTTGAAGCTATATCAACTATATGATAGGTATTGAATGTTAAATAACTTACAATTATTTATAAGTGATAGGAATGTTGCAAAGTCAATACGTCTCAGGCGTTTATATCACAGACCATTGACACTGAAATCATCAGTCATTGACCCCTGTGACTCTCGAGATGAAGCTATTAAGATATTTATCAGCACTTGATTCTTCCAGGACAACAGTTTTCTAAGAAGAAGGAGGCGTATGGCTTTGATCAACTCGACGAATCAAATAAAATTTTAATATCAAGACCAAGAAGTAAGTAAAACAATAGATTAGAACAGGCATCTTATTTTAATGAAAATAGAAGGGTGCAACACATTGTGGTCAGGATTGAAGTTGGCATGGGTCAAATCTGGTTATTTAACTGCATTGTTTGACGGACTCGAAAAATGAAATACACGAAAACCGCCGAGTTTTATATAACAACGAGCAACAAAGCCCGTCCAAGGACGTCCAGCCGTCGGTTCGGTGGCATGTTGTACCTCCTTTCCAACAGCTGTGTCGACCTGCCATAAATGTGCGTCACGTCAAAAAATGCTAATCATTATAGTTATAATAAATAACCAGTTAAAAAAAAGTTTTCTTTTACTATAAATCATAGCGTGTACAGCTAAAACCTAAGTCTTTGAAAACAAAAATACTTTACAAAAAATAACTCGCTTTGAACGTCCGCTTAAACTAGTTCAATATGTAAATGAGATAGTAGTCTTTAGGAGTTTGAGGGGCGAATCGCTATCAATGACGGACAGAAAATTGCCTTTTGTTATATAGAATATTAAAAAATTCAATAATTTCGTCCTTATAGGTGTTTAATACAATATGCAAGTTAACATCCGTTTATAAACAGAATCTTTCCACGTGTTCTAGTCTGTAACAGTCTTATCCTCTTGTAATGTCATTGAATGAATTTTTATCTCTTTATTTTGATACAAGACATTTTGATAACATTTCTTGGTGAGCCAACTGATTTATTGCGTCGATATGGATGTCATAGATATCAATGAAATAATATCACATTGCATCCCCACTTCAATTTTTTTAAAAATGTTTTTCATCGAAACCCGTAACACCTTTTACCAACCTTGACTCATCTAAAATCTTCTCTAACAATAAATCTGTGGTTTTATTCCAGATGAGTTTGATATTAACGAGGCCTTGACAACATTAAGAAATGTGAGTATTTGTTTGTCATATTTACTAACAAAATGGAGACCTTCCATCGTGCTTTTTCTCCGTTTCAGAGTTTTTTTAAAATTTAAAACGATTCATTCCTAATGTGTACTAGACTATTTACTAGAAGCTAATTTGAGTTGAAAGCACCAGAGTTTGATGACTCAAATTATAAACGTGCACTTACTCGTAGTTAGACAGGCCAGACCAGGGATTCAAAATGCCGGCATCGCAGCCTAGCCGCTAATACAGTGTTGCTCCTCCTGAATTCGTGTTCGCAATGGACATTGCCAGAAATGCTAGTGCGGCGAAAGAGTCCATATCTCAAATAACGTTGTATGGCACGTGGAGCAGGTACCCCTGTTGTTAGCCAAAGTTTTAACAGAGTATTGTCATGCTTAAAGAATATGAGAATAGAAGAGAAACAAAGTTGATAAGGATTTTATATCCTGACAGCTTGAGGCGGAGCAAATAATGTTGGAAGAAAATCTGACACACCAGAAGAAGCACAACTTTATCAGGCGCCAGGCCCTGGACACCAAGCAAATGATGTTTTTAAACACCATCCTCAGGTAAGGTAAACTAGGACAATCCAGGTGTGACAGTTGTCATACGCGCGGCAACTTACATAGTGAATAGGGCATAATACACCTAGCTTAACATAGTGAAAAGGGCATAATATACTAAACTTAACATAGGGAAAAGGGCATAATATTCTTTACTTAACATAGGGAATAGGGCATAATACACTTAACATAGTGAATAGGGCATAAGATACTAAACTTAATATAGGGAATAGGGCATAATATACTAAATTAACATAGTGAATAGGGCATATTATACTAAAATTAACATAATGATTAGGGCATAATATACTGGGCTTAATATAGTGACTAAGACATAATATCCTGAAGGAAACGAATAGAGTAGTATAAAAGAGTTATAAAGAGGTGCGTGCGAGGGAGAGAAAGATAGAATAAACCAGTTTGTCAATAAAAATAAGTAATTTCTTATTAAAGAATATTAATCGCATGTTCACATTTCTAGCTCTTGGATATTTGTTTTATGATACAAGGTTTTGGCCTGCATTTCAGTTACCGTCATCTTTGGGCTAGTTGACTCGAATTCAGGTTGTAAAGATGTTAATTGTTGTTGTTGTTGTTGTTGTTGTTGTGTTTGACTAGTTTCTTGTGTTCCCAGATTTGAGTCGTTTGTCCAGGAGCTGACCAGAAGATTTCAGAAAGCCAGGGAACAAACAACAAGAGTTCGTCTCGAGATGTTTTCATTGCAGCTGCAGAAGAAGGAATCGGAGATAGAAATTGAGAATCTCAAGAAAGTGAGTCAGTGATGAACTAAACGGTATCCTGTCTTAGCCATCTAAACCATTTTTGTACACGGCTAGTCACAATGTTAGCAGTTTTTAAGTCTTTGACTTTGAAATATAAGCAAAATGTGTACACGGGTAGTTATAATGTTAGCAGTGTCAATGTTTTGGCTTGACATCCAAGGCCAGTTGTGTACACGGGTAGTTATAATGTTAGCAGTGTCAATGTTTTAGCTTGACATCCTAGGCCAGTTGTGTACAACCGTTGTCAACCCGTTAGGCGATTTTGTTTGCTTCTTGACTCCATGGTACCTCCCGTTTTAACTCAGTCTCAGTGTGATTATATAAATCTCAGAAATAAGTGGGTTATTTTCTATGGAGTTAGTGCTCGTATTACGTTGTTTGAAGGCAAGCCCCTATTTCCAAAGTAACCCATTAAAATAGCTGAACTGTTTATGTAATTCAAGTTGATCATCCAATTCAAGATTGGCACCTCCAGCAGATTTTAAGACGCTAAATGAACATCTCCAATATAATCCTAGACAAAGGGGTTGTCCATAAATGACGTCATGCAATTTTGACCGATTTGTAACCCCTTCCGCCCCCTCATCACACTTTGTCACAAACTTAAGACCACCCCCCCCCTAAGATTACATCCCAAAGCTGTGACATCCCCCCCCTTTAAAAGTGGTATTTTCTATTTGAAAATGAGCATGTTTAAAATCACTTCATTGTCATTTTAGTATGTATTTAGTGTAAGGCTGCAGTCTTATATCTATACATGCGGGAATCCATGCAAAACGTCATAAAAAAAATAGAAGAAATAAAATATCTAAGTGTAACTTTGATTTAAAGTTCACAGTTTTTATGTGACATTTCTTAAACTCTCCATCTCCCTCTCGTCACACATCATCACAAATGTCGGGAGCACCCTCCCACCCTAGGTGTGTGACGTCATTTATGGACGGCCCTAAACCTATTTAGTACTATATTGATGATGTTATTTCTGTTTTACTTAGTTGTGTAATGCATCAGTATAATAAATATGTACATTTCTATTTATCAATAACTCTAAAAAGCTAAGTAAGTTTTTTTTTCTTTCATAAATGATAATAAATAACCTAATTTTTAAAACTAATATGCATGGAGCACAGTTTTCCAGACACTTTGTCAAAGAACAAATAGATCTGTGTGTCTTATTTTGTTTCGTTGCGTCAAACATTATAAAAATACCTCTCACCACGTCACACTTTAGAATGGCTCTGACATTTACTGTCTCTTCAGTCGGTCTTTTCCGTAAATAAGTGTTCTCCTTTGTTGAAGTACATGTACTACCATTTCTCGTCAGTACTTTAAATATATATCAATAATTTCAATTCATTAATAAACGTTTGATTATTTGTGCTTACTTAAGGTTTTCATTTTCTAAGCAAAAATATTTAAAATGACTCTAGCCAATCAATGCTAGTCCAGAGCACTTTCTTAAAAGAAGTTGTAATAGTATTTTGCGCTTATTCTCGGAAAGCAAAAAATTTAAAAATAGCCTTGATATGCATCTAGAATGGAAGGGCATACGTCATCAAACATGTCATCAGTTTACTGGAACGTGTTAACAAAAGTTATAAACAGGTGACAAAGTATTACAAATCAAACTATGGCAGTGATAAGGTTAATAGTTCAATATTAAATAAACACTTTTTTTTTACAGCTAAATACATAACATTAATTATGGTAAAAAGCTAAAGAAAAAAGTTGTACAATTTGAACAGTTGTTTCGTTTAATTAATCTTTCATTGAAATGTGTTTACTTTTATTTAGCTGGCCACTCTTCGGGCCAATCAAGTGGTCAGGGACGAGGTGGTCAAGGAGTTCATCACTCAGGCCTGTGCCTTGAGTGTCAACATCAAACAGCAGTCCGCCTTACTGGCCAGATACGACGCGTTGAGGATGAATTTTGAGTAGGTGTAATGATGTGTGGGTGTAATGATGTGTGGGTGTAATGATGTGTGGGTGTAATGATGTGTGGGTGTAATGATGTGTGGGTGTAATGATGTGTGAGTGAGTGTATTGATGTGTGAGTGTATTGATGTGTGGGTGTATTGATCTGTGTGTGTATTGATGTGTGGGTGTATTGATGTGTGTATGTATTGATGTGTGAGTGTATTGATGTGTGTGTGTATTGATGTGTGTGTGTATTGATGTGTGAGTGTATTGATGTGTGAGTGTATTGATGTGTGGGTGTATTGATGTGTGGGTGTACTGATGTGTGGGTGTATTGATGTGTGAGTGTATTGATGTGTGGGTGTATTGATGTGTGGGTGTAATGATGTGTGGGTGTATTGATGTGTGAGTGTATTGATGTGTGAGTGTATTGATGTGTGAGTGTATTGAGGTGTG
>MUZC01001169.1:721286-734771 GCA_002072015.1 Radix auricularia | reverse complement strand
ACGTTTTTAGTTCGAAAATATTTTGGTGTGTAAGAGTGTGTATGTACAAAATGTCCACAATGTGCATCCAACAAAACAGTTCTGGCTCAGCCCAGGGGAAGGGAAGTTCCAACATAGCCCAAGAAAAAATTTATTTTCTTCTTTTTAGTTCACAAAACGTGGTATCTTTAAAACTTTTTTTAAAATATTTTTATTTTATAAAATTCTGCACTCCAACATCTACCACTAATTTATCTTTTATAATACTCTCAACACCGACATCTACCACAAATTTAACCTTTATAATACTCTCCACATCAACATTTGCCAGCAATTTAACTTTTATAATACTCTCCACATCAAAATCTGCCAACAATTTAACTTTTATAATACTCTCCACACCAACAGCGGCTGTTACATATCCAGAACGAGGTCGTCAAAGAACAACATCAGCGTGAATTCAAGGATGACCTCGACTCTCAGGATGAAGTCATGTACAGGACGTGCAAGGACGCCATTCGAAACATGGTGTACACACTCATGGTAGGTGTACACACTCATGGTAGGTGTACACACTCATGGTAGGTATAGACACTCATGGTAGGTGTACACACTCATGGTGAGTATACACACTCATGGTAGGTGTACACACTCATGGTAGGTGTACATGGTAGATGTACACACTCATGGTAGGTGTACATACTGATGGTAGGTGTACACACTGAAGGTAGGTGTACACACTCATGGTAGGTGTACACACTCATGGTAGGTGTACATTGTAGATGTACACACTCATGGTAGGTGTACACACTCATGGTAGGTGTACACACTCATGGTAGGTGTACACACTCATGGTAGGTGTACACACTGATGGTAGGTGTACACACTGATGGTAGGTTTACACACTGATGGTAGGTGTACACACTGATGGTAGGTGTAGATACTCGTGGTAGGTGTACACACTCATGGTAGGTGTACACACTCATGGTAAGTGTACACACTCGTGGTAGGTGTACACACTCATGGTAGGTGTACACACTCATGGTAGATGTACACACTCATGGTAGGTGTACACACTGATGGTAGGTGTACACACTGATGGTAGGTTTGCACACTGATGGTAGGTGTACACACTGATGGTAGGTGTAGATACTCGTGGTAGGTGTACACACTCATGGTAGGTGTACACACTCATGGTAAGTGTACACACTCGTGGTAGGTGTACACACTCATGGTAGGTGTACACACTCATGGTAGGTGTACATACTCGTGGTAGGTGTACACACTCTTGGTAGGTGTACACACTCATGGTAGGTGTACACACTCGTGGTAGGTGTACACACTCGTGGTAGGTGTACACACTTATGGTAGGTGTACACACTCATGGTAGGTGTACACACTTATGGTAGGTGTACACACTCGTGGTAGGTGTACACACTGATGGTAGGTGTACACACTCATGGTAGGTGTATATACTCGTGGTAGGTGTACACACATATGGTAGGTGTACACACTCATGGTAGGTGTACACACTTATGGTAGGTGTACACACTCATGGTAGGTGTACACACTCATGGTAGGTGTACACACTCGTGGTAGGTGTACACACTGATGGTAGGTGTACACACTCATGGTAGGTGTATATACTCGTGGTAGGTGTACACACTCATGGTAGGTGTACACACTCATGGTAGGTGTACACACTTATGGTAGGTGTACACACTGATGGTAGGTGTACACACTCATGGTAGGTGTACATACTCGTGGTAGGTGTACACACTCATGGTAGGTGTACACACTGATGGTAGGTGTACACATTGATGGTAGGTGTACACACTCATGGTAGGTGTACAAACTTATTGTAGGTGTACACAGTTATGATAGGTGGTTTATGTACACACTCGAGGTAGTCATACACAAAGTGCACATTAAATAAAATGATATAATACTTGCAAAAAAGGTGAAGATTTGATTCTATTGCTATTTAACAAACCACTAATTACAGACGAAAAAAATGTGTATTTATTGATAGCATAGAGTGTATTATTTCTACTCTCAATGTTTATATGGATAGTCTAGTTACTTCTATCTAAGCCAAAAAACATAAATCTGAATTGTAAACCAAATTTTTAACAAGCAAACAACCTTTTCCTCGTCCAGCAATTTCGTAGTTACGCCCATGACAGGATGGGTAAGGCCACGACACTGTACCGCCAGCTGGAAGAATTGGGTCAGGTCATGATGTTCTACCAGGACATCTACCAGAGTTACCAGGAGGCCCTACAGGCGAACATTCAGAAACCCAAGAAACACGGTATCGGCATCACACCCAGCAGGGTTGAAGACAGCGCCATGTCGCTCGAAAGCAAGTCATCCATGACACAAAATGGCTCAAGTTCGCTGGGCTCAGCAAGAAACAGCATTGCTGAGTAGTCATCAGAAGCCCCGAGAGAGTCACCTCTTTGGGAGCACCATTCAGCAAGAAACAGCATTGCTGAGTAGTCATCTGAAGCCCTAAGAGAAACACTCTTTGGGAGCACAATTGTACTTTATAAAAGAAAACTGAATTCCCATCACACATTATCTAAAGAAACTGATTTTGTACAATGATAGACACACAATAAATGATTGGGTACAATGATGGGCAGTCAATAGACGATTGGGTACAATTATGGGCAGTCAATAGATGATTGGGTATAATGAAAGGCAGTCAATAGATGATTGGGTATAATGAAAGGCAGTCAATAGATGATTGGGTATAATGAAAGGCAGTCAATAGATTATTGGGTACAACGATAGGTAGTCAATAGATGATTGGGCTCAACACATCAAGGCTTATTTATAGTTTAGTTCTTCTGTATATGAATAAAATATGTGGAAGAGGCAAGGTCAAAGTACATATCTTTATATCGTTTTACTAAAAACGCAATAAAATCACAAAAAAGATAGTGCATTATAACTATTAGAAGTCAGTTAACTTCAGTCTTAAGTTTCAGCAATTTGAGAAAACCAAAAACTTAATAAAAACATCTGGAATGAATTTTCTACCTTGAGACACGTAACGAATCCATTTTAATACCACAGCTACATAACAAACACACGCAAAACTCAAAGATATGGCTTGTGCATTAGTTAATACTCATGGAGTGATCCATTGAATTTTCTACCTTGAGACACGTAACGAATCCATTTTAATACCACAGCTACATAACAAACACACGCAAAACTCAAAGATATGGCTTGTGCATTAGTTAATACTCATGGAGTGATCCATTGTCATGGTTTTATACTTTGAATTTAAAGCAGTGGTTGACGACGGTATAACTATAACATGTAGATTTCAGCTGAGGTAGGTATGAACGTGGGCAACAAATTAATCATCAAAACTAAATAAATTGTTTTTATTTAACAAAGAAATAATGCGAAAGTACAGTATAAAATAGTGAACATGAACACGAAGCACAAAGTATAATCTAAAATTGTTAATGAAAACAAAATAACAAATTTATAACGCCAGAAGTATTGTAATTAATAATCTTCTAGTGCTGATACTGGTACTGAAATGTAGTTGTATTTACGACTCAAAGCAAAGACATTTATTTTTAAACAAAGGAAATATTTTAATACCTAATATATTCATAAGGACAATTCTGTGTTACGGTAAGATACATCTAGTAGAGATTCTATAAATATATATCTATATGACAAAAGAAATTTGTTTACAAATATATCCTAACACAAATTTGATAATCAAAACTTGATGAAACTACCACAGAAATATTTATATTTATGAACATTAACCCCAAAACACTTTGTAATATATAAGTCGCGTTAAAGAATGTGATGTTGCAGTGATCTGGTCATCGAAATTTGTGGTCGGATTTGTTGACTTGTAATAAAAAAAACAATTCATCTTAACATTTAATAAACACAAGTAAAAATGGTTTGTTCAAAATTATTTTAATTTTTTATGATATAAAATGTTTATTCTATATTTTATATCTTTAAATTTGTATGTGTGTGGCTTTCGTTAGCGGGCATAATAATTTCCTAACAAAAAAAAATTGTTATTTCTGTACGCAGCAGTTTAAATAGTACAAGTTGGAAAATAGTTATATTTTAAACGCGTTGATTATTCATTAGAACTACTAGCTATTGTGAAATCGTGAAGACTTCCCACTTTAACTACAAATCATCATTGGTGGTGGATTTTGTGTTAGCTTTTAATTAAACTACTTTTTTAATATAAAGATCTTCTTCTTCTTAGATATACAGACGCTCCTTCTATGCAGAAGATAATTGCGTCCACAGACCATGAGAGATTATCTGTTGGCAAGTGATGCAGTGATCACAGGCCACGGCTATAGGGGTTCCACGCATTATCCCAGCCGCCTAACTATTGTCTAGTAAGGTACACATTCAGAGCTGGGTGACTCGGGAATTCCTCATGCCCCGGGAACAAATCCTCGCCTTCGCGTTGATTCGAACTCGGTACGACAGTCGAGCGCGCTACCACTCGACCACCGCGTCCCACATCTTATGTCGAAGATCATATAGAATCAAATGCGATAAAGCTTTTAAATAACGTTGTTATTAAATTATTACATCACTTAAGGTTTCGGCTGACAAATTCAACATTAGATTTAACATATAGTACTTACATAAGTATAAAAATTATATTTAAATTATTAAGACACACTATATCAAGAAAATAGTTAGGTAATGATAAGAAGAAAGGAAAAAACAACAAACCAAGACACATGATAAAAGAAAAGGGAGGACATATCAAAAGTTACAGTGAAAACCATAACGGGAAAAGATTTACATTAAGTCATTAAGGTAAAAATGGGAATTTGATGTATTCCATTTGGAGAAAACGTACCTACATGTGGAAGAAAGTCAGCAGTCCCGAGCCTGCGCTCTTCATTGGGGCTTCCCGGAAAACCCCCTCAGCCCCTGGCCCCCTAAGAGACGTAAAGACTGAGAAGCCCCCCCCCCCCGGAACAGTCGCTGCTACAAGCGGCCGCCTGGGCGTCCAGGACACTAAGTCGAAAACGCCTACAACTAAAGTGTGCCTCCCGATTGAGGGGTGGAATTCCCTACTATGACTCGCTATCAACAAAGTATCACTTAAGCGCCTCCCCGGCAAAGCATACGAGTCTCTAAAGGGTTGGATCACCGCAAAGCGGGGGATCATCACTGACCTACCTAGGGTTTAACCCCCACCGGAAGGTTTCCTCAGAGCTGGCGTCCAATAGCGTTTCCTAGCGGTACCATTTGCTATTCCGTACTGGCACTCCTGGCCCTAAACCGGCGCCGCTCAGCAGCGTTGCTAGTTAATTGAGGGGGACGAAACGGTTGCTTCGGAGTAACCCGACCCTCAACGGGTGCTTTGGTTTTCATCATCGGCATTGCATCTAAATGCTCTACCTATGATCCGTACAGCGACTGTAATCATATATGACTAGCACCTAACACCTAACAACGGTCTTCGGCTGTCTAAATCGTTTAATAAGTCTATTGTCCATGTAGATCCTGTCAAGGACATTGCTCGCATATAAAATTCCAGTAACTGCAATATCTGAAATTCCGTCATGGTCAACACTGTGTAATTTGTATTTTACGTTGATAAATTGAAATAATAATTGATACCTAAATAAATTTATAGATTTTAAGGATTCTGTCAAAATCTTGACAATTTACACATCTGTTCTAAAAAGGCTACTTATTTATTTTTTGTTTTTAAAATTAACCACACAAATTTCCCAACAAATAATAAAAACGTAGCTATTTTTAAATCCTTTATATCAACTTGTGTGGTCTAACCCTTGCCGAAAAAACTTTGGATCGATTTTAAACCCACTTCCTAGTAAGGTAGCGAGCTGAAATTTTTTAGGCAGACTCATGCCGATTATAAAAATGATTTATCAAAATTTCAGATCGATCGAATGGACAGTAATTGAATGATTGAATTTTCAAATAATTTTATTAGTATTGAATTATTTAAGCACATTTAAATTATATTAGAAATAATAAATGAACATCCCCCTCACTACAAGAAATGACGTCATTGGTGAAAAAATATCAGGCCACTAAACTAATTGTTAGTCTCAGTTAAATTAATTGTGTAAAACTGTAGACACTTCTAATTTAGCCTTCATTTCTTTTTGATAGGTTTAAGGTTCTCGATTATGTATTCTGTTATATGTATGTGGTGTATTTGTGCGTGTGTAGCTTATTTTATTGGAAATAAAACTTTCTTCTTATGACAATATTTTAAACCACATAAATCAAGTGAAAATGGAATTTCTGACCCTCAGTATTTATTGTAGATGCAATGGATTAAAAAAATAAGACATTGGAAATTAATTCATTACAAGAGCAGTTGATAATTCATCGTATTTACCGGATTATGTTCGTGATGTATATATCATTGAGTTTTTAATAGACAGTATTACATGTCATTGCAGTATATTGATACAATCATAACATTACACAAATCAAGCTGTCATCTTCTTTGTACGAATGTAAACAAAGTTGGAAAAGTTTTTTTAAGACCTTATCGTGTATAATATTTTATATTTTACAGTCTTTATAGACTAATATAAGTCATATGCTCGCCAACACAACTGCTGTCAACTCTCAATCTAATTTAAGTGCCAGGCTATGTGTTTCAACATTGGAAAACTAAATAAACAATGAAACTTGAAAAGGTTTAATCTGCGATTAGATTCTACGATGAAATAATCACTTTCACATAATTCTCCTTCCTCACGTTCAGTTCTGGAACATGGGGATCCTGTTAACTCTTGGGGAAATTCCCCATTCGCCACCTTCAATTGTCAAGGATTGGTCATTAACATATTCAAGATAATAAAAGAAACTTTACATATGTTAATGACCAATCCTTCATATTGCAAATATACAAAGAGATTTTTCAACTTCATTACTGACACATTATTTCGAGATTCTAACGAAAGAACTTTCGACAAACAGTAGGAAAAGTCACCAATATTGTTATCATCTGCACTCTGATATTCAAACGTTAGATTTCTTAAGGTGAGTTTTTTTTAATTGAAAAAATTATATTTTTAATGAATTTAATGTGAAGTATGGATATTCAGATAATAACAAATTTTCAAATGCCTATTTGTAAAACTCAATTTAACTTTGTGGTAAAAGGTTTGGGCTGTGACTGCTGTTAAATTAGAAACTTTTGGTTTGGGTAAACATTCAAAGAGTGCTGCATATTTAAACACACATTTTTTGAGGTTCACTATTTCCTATATTTACTTTTACATAGCAAACATTTTGTAAATAATTAGATTTTGATAAAATAGTGATAATTATTGTTCAAGGAAAACAATGGTTTTCTTTCATTTTTCAGTTTTAGCCGTCCAATGGAAAGAGTTCAAAATCTTCATATAGATCTATACATTGACTCAACAAATACTATAAAAATTAACAACGCCGAACGTGTTGCTATTGATTGTTACATGCCGCACTAAACGAACAGGAAAAAATCCTTTTATTTAATCACAGACCAATTGAAGGTGGCGAATCTAGTTGAAATGCTTCTATTAATGACGTTATTTCAGATCCACACAAAATATCCTCGTTTCCACCTTCTTTGGTCAATATCTCTACTAGATAAAAGTGTTTGTTTTTCAAAGCCAAGAACAAGGCATAAGACAGATTCGTAATTTGTTCATGTGAATGTTCTCCCTTGGTAATCAATAATTCAACTGTATCCCTATGACCAAAGTTACTGGCTATCATCAAAGCTGTTAAACCATTTTTATTTTTTTTGACTCACGTCTGCACCTTTTCCAGCCAGAAGGTCCACTATTATAGCGTGTCCATTTTGTGAGGCTATCATCAATGCTGATAAGTCATCCTTATTTCTTAGACGTATATCACATTTCTTTTCTATCAGAAAGCATACAATATTATAGTGTCCAGATTTAGAATCTTTCGTTAGTGCAGTCCAGCCATCGACATCTGTCTCATCTAGGCGTACTTCTTTCTCAGCTAAAAATTTCACTATTTCCAAGTGGCCGTGTCAGCTGCTATCATCAGACCATTTAATCCGTTATAAGTTTTTCCCCGCACATGTGCACCTCTGGCAACCAACAGTTTGACGGTCTCCGTGTGTTTATTTAGTATAGCCACCGCGAGACTCGTCCAGCCCTCTGTTATTCGACCATTCACGTCTGCTCCACGATCAATCAGTTTCTCTATGACATCGTTATGTCCATATTGTGATGCTATGGACAGGGCCGTCCACTTGTTGTTATTTTGTTGATCAACTTTTGCTCCACTTTCTATCAATCAGATAATCCACACACCATACGTCTCCACATTCAGAGGCCATCATCGGGGCAGACCACCCATCTTTATCTCTTAAATTTACATCCGCTCCTTTCTCGACTAAAACAGAAACATTTTCCTTCACTTTAAGTCTTACAAACTCCTTCAAAGACGACAGTTGCTCCTGGGATAAACCCTTCAAGGAATACAATTTAAGATAGATTTCAAGAACCTCCTCATATCCAATTAGAACAGCAAACATCAATGCTGTATATCTATTATTGGATACATCATTAACATTCGCTCCATTATCAGTAAGAATTGTTATTGTTGCATTCAGTCTTGTTAGTAATTTTTTTCATGCTTTCATCTTGATTCCTCGGTTCAATGATCTCTGATAAAATATTTTGATCGTAATTTAATGAAGCTGCCATAAGTGGGCAAATCGAATTGGAGATATTTTCATAAATTTTAGCACTATGCTCAAACAAAAGAGAAAGAGTCTCGGTGTGCCAACAGGATGATGACATTATTACCACAGACCATCCAAATTTTTCTTTATCGTGTACGTCGGCACCTTTTGTGATCAGAAAGTTAACAATGTCTATGTGGTTTTTTCTGAATGCTATTGTGAGTGCAGTCCAACCTTCTCTATGTTTATCATTGATCCTAGCACCACTTGTAATAAGCAACTCCGCAATGGCTTTACTGTTATTTATTGATGCTGTCATTAGTCCTGCCCAACCGTCTTTGACCTTATGATTTACATCAGCTTCATTTTTAATAAACAATTTAACTACGTCTGTATGACCCCTGTCTGATGCTATCAACAGTGCTGTCCACCCAGCGTTATCTTCATCATTTACATTAGCTCCCTTTTTAATGAGAAATTCAACCACCTCTCTTCGATCATCTCTAGCTGCTAACATCAGTGCAGTCCAACCTTCCTTCTCTTTATCATTTACTTTAGCCCCTATTTTAATAAGCAATTCCACGGTATCTATCTTCCCATATTCTGATGCACACATAAGTGCTGTCCAACCTTCATTGTCTTTATGATTTACGTCAGCGCCTTTTTCAATAAGGAATTCAGTAATATCTTCATGAGCATATCGTGATGCTAGCATAAGTGCAGTACAGCCAATATTATCTTTGTCATTTACATTAGCACCAACACGGATCAACAAATCAACAATGACTTTATGAACATTTTTTGAAGCAAACATTAGCGCAGTTGAACCATTGTTGTCCTTATCACTGATATTTGAACCACTTTTAATAAGAAATTCAACAGTTTCTTTGATATCATGGTTTTTTTTTTAAGTTCAGTGCACAATTTTGTATCAATTTTAGCATTACTACTTTTATTAATCGGATCAATAATAGATCGCAGAGCATTCATTAGTGGAGTACGGCCTTTTGTGTCCTTAGCATTGATATTGGCGCCATTTTTAATTAGAAGTTCGACCATTTCGAGATGCCAACATTAGTGCAGTAAAAATGTCTATCCCATTTCTATAATGATCATGTTTAATAAGTGATTCAACGATGTCTGTATGACCATTCAATGCCGCATACAACATTACAGTCCAACCTGATTTTTCCTCATTATTTAAATTAGCTCCCTTTTTAATAAGCAATTCAACGATATCTTTTTTACCATGTTCTGATGCTATCATGAGAGCATCTTGACCATTCTGTAATGTATAATTCACATCTACGTCATATTTCAATATCAATTCTACAATGTCTGTGTAGCCTCTAAGGGTTGCCAACATTAAAGCTGTTAATCCATTATATGTAGTCGAATTTTTATTTCCAAATTGTAAGATATCACGAAATAAGATGGATTTTTCCAAATTCTCCTGATTCGATGGTTCCATTTCATAGTTTTCTTTCATGATTATTTAGAAGTATCATTCTTGCACCGCCTTGAAAAATCTTCGTCTATTCAAACAGTATCGAAATCGGTCACCTAATGATTGAAAAGTTTTCTCAATATATATATATATATATAAATTTCATTATAATATTTAAAGTGATTGTTGTTGAGTCAGATGCACCTACTTTTACTGAAAAATAAACCAAGCAACCAGTTTTAACAACGTATAAACGATACTTTGAAGAAATCTCTGCATGCCTGAACTGAATGAATTAAAATACAACAAATAGTGAGATATTTATTGTATGTCTTTAGTATTGGTAACTTGACCAGACATTTTTTTCCTGGGCATAACAGATATTTCGTAGTCACAGCAATTTGGAAGAAACAAAAATAGTACCCCTTAGCTGCTAAAATTGCGAAGTTAGCCTGTGGGATAAAAACGATTCTTAGGACATTAGGATAAAAGCACCTTTCTTATTCTGTATGCAAGAACAACACATACAAGTTTTCTTTCTTCCCGTCTGGAATTCGGACATGCAATGGGTTTCCTGAGGAAACCAGGAAAGCTAACACTTTATTATCTTTTAAAACTCTAATAAGAGTGCAGGACTAGACACAAACCATAGATAAACGTAGGACGCAATAATCTTTTGTATAGAAGGAGTGTATGCAACAGATAAGATACGACAAGAGATAAGAAGTGCCTATAGGGATATTTGTAAAAATTGAAAAATTTCAGGAATCCGAAGACAAAGTGACTTGTGTGAAAATGAAATAACTTAGGGTACGTAAACCTATCAAACTGAGATGAAAGAAGGATTTCATTGGTGAGAACAACTCGTCAGTAATAGATCCTACTGAATAAGTAGATAAACCTTCAAGAAGTAGAACAACCTCACAGAACTAGAACATTCTCCACGAAGAAATTCTTCCTCACAAAAGTAGATAATCCCGCAATAGTAGGTCATTAACTCATTTCTTCCTGTCAAGATTACCAAATCTCTCACGACCACTTAATCCGTCGTCCATATGTTTACTTAATGCATCCGTCCGTCATTTGCAATTCCCCTAAAGCAGTGATGGTGAACCTATGGCACGCGTGCCATAATTGGCACGCTGAGCCTCATCAGAGGGCACGCAAATAAGATAGTACTCAATATCCTACATGTGGAAGAAAATCAGCAGTCCCGAGCCTAACGCTCTTCACAGGTCTTCCGGAACACCTCCTCAGCTATCTGGCCACCCCCCCCCCCAAGGAGCGCTTTCTTCTTAAGTAACCACCTGAGCATCCGGGACACAAGGTTGAAAACGCCACCCACTAAAAGTGACCTTCCACAGAGGGGTGGAAATTTTCCTACTTCGACTCACTACCCTTTCGGCGCCAGCCCAGCAAAGCATACGAGTCTCCATGGTTAGACAAAGCGGAGGATCATCAATGACCTGCCTAGTGTGTGACCCCCTCTGGAAGATTTCCTCGGCGTGGCGTCCGCTGCGTTCTTCGCGGTACCATTTGTTAATCCGAACTGGCGCTCCTGCCCTAAACCGGCACTGCTTAATGTCTTTGCCATCTGATGTTTTGCCTAAGATCCGTACAGCGACTGTAATCATATATGACTATCACCTAACACCCAACTTATCGGACTTTGGCATTGCCTGCCAGGAGTTGTCGGTTTCGGGTCACGGTCTGCTCCGCAACCCTACTCGTCAGTCGAGCCACGTAGACACCAACTCCTTTTTGACAGATTAAGATATTACTTCCCTAATCAAACAACTTTGCTGCCACATTGTGTTGGCACTTAGCTTTAAATAAATGCGTTTCGGTTGAATTTTGGGCACGCGGACCAAGAAAGTTCGCCATCACAGCCCTATAATATATGTCTGTTTACTTCTAATCTTCGTTCATTCTTTGACACGTTTGCCTGTTTTCAACTCCTGCCTTGTTGAGGTGTTTCTAACACAGCAATGTGCTGCCGGTTTGTTATTAATATTGTGGAGATACGTGTGGGAAAAGAAGTGATTGAATGGAGTGAATTAAAATAAGATTGGAGATTTTTGGTATCATTGTACAATGAGGATAGTGTAAATTATCGACATTACTCAAATAACAAGATGTACACGAGCAACAAGATGTACACAACCCACAAGATGTATACAACTAACAAGATGTACACAACCCACAAGATGTATACAACTAACAAGATGTACACAACCCACAAGATTTACACAACTAACAAGAAAATTTTAAATTTTACATTTAAATTTTTTTTAAAAGAACAGTTTTGTTTACTAGACGTCTTTTAATTAAATATTGCATCTGTAAATATTGACAGATTTGGAATTATGAGCGTTTAAGTGGGCTAAAAACTGTCAAATAATAAATGAGGAAAACTCCATTCCCGTTTTCTAATTTCTATAAGGTCAATATATAATATCATTTTATCTTTAACAATAATCACCATTATTTATTAAGCAATAAATAAACATGATCAGCTGCTGGAATAAATGTTCCTTTGAAAAAGAGATAATCAGGTATTTTTTAAAATATTAATTCAATCCAAATAAGAGTAGGTAAAACGGAAAAGAATCAATGCAGTACAAGACAATTAACTCTATTCATTTCTCTTATATAGAATGCGTACGTTTATGCACGTGGTATTTTTAGACAAGTTATTTTTTAAATTTCTTTATATTTTTATTTGTTTTGATTTAATTTTAACGTATTATTGAATAAAAATAAATAAAATACTAAAAAAATATAATTTTGTTATGATTTTGATATTATTTTTAAATTCGAAACGACCGGAGGTGATACGCGAGTAACGCTAAGCTTAGCCATTTTGTGTAGGACGAAAACCGACGTGGCTGCTAGAAATATTTTAAAATATTGATATTATCGGTGAATTTATTGACAAATTTATATTTAAATGTTACGCAGAGTGCTTGGAAACTAGAATTAAGTTATTTTGATTAGAATTTTGAAGAAAATCATATTTTGCAACTTATCGGAAAAGCAACTATAACAAAGGTTAGTTTTCGAGTGTTTCATCTTTCACAGATTTTCGAGTTTTTTTAAATTTTAATAAAGTTATCAATCTAAGTTTTTGTTCTTAGTTATCCAGAAATAAATAAACACCATTTTAAAGTGCATTAAGAGAAATTACATATTGTTATATTATGTATTTATTTTACTATATTAATAATTTCATAACTAGTTATTCTTAACAACGGTTGCTAAGTAATGTAAACAAAGGAAAGTTTTCTGACTTCTGTTAAATATTAGATACTAAAGAAAAAATGCTGCATGCCATTAT
>MUZC01001169.1:708786-716286 GCA_002072015.1 Radix auricularia | reverse complement strand
GTTTTAGTCCCATAACCTTTTTTTTGTCGAGGTCGTAGGGGCTTCTAAAGTTTCCATTAGAACATTCTCGGGCTTGATAGACACTGGCGGCGACCATCCCTCTCCAGGTCAGTAAAGGACTTTCTTAGCGTTAGTCATTTCTTAACATTTTTATAGTGGCTTATTGTGGGCACCCCTAAGCTTGTGAGCGAGCGCACAATTGACATCGCTACCCAGCCAACCAGGATTACCTGATGTAGAATCAATTTCGAGATTGTTTCTTGGTATGATGTTTGTTAATTGCTCTGGAGAAAGAACATTTAACTGCCCAAGTGGATAAAACTGAATATAAAACTACAATGTGTCAAGATCAATTTTGTTCCCTCTTTGTGGATTTTAACATTTGATGGTACAGTGACTTTGCTCTGTCGAAGGAAATAAAGAAAATATTTTAGTCTATTATAATTCCTAAATCAACATAACATTGTTAAATAGATTAGTTAATAAACTTTATGTAAAATGTGCCTTTTATAGGAACTTTTGTCACTTTTTACAGAGTTTGCATTTTAAAAATTTTATGAATAAAAATGATTTTGTGTTCAAGATTATTTCTTTATCTTTATATTTCTTCATTATATTTCAGTTTAAAACTCTGGGTATCCGAAAATCATATTTGGCACTGACATATAATCTCTGGACTTATAAAAGGGCCTCATATCTCAAACAACTTAGGGACTCATATCTCAAACATTTTAGGGCCTCATATCTCAAACAGCTTAGGGCCTCATACCTCAAACTGCTTGCTTAGGGCCTCATATTTCAAACAACTTAGGGCCTTTTATTTCAAACAATTTAGGGCCTCATATTTCAAACAACTTAGGCCCTCATATTTCAAACAACTTAGGCCCTTTTATTTCAAACAACTTAGGTCCTCATATTTCAAACAACTTAGGGCCTCATATTTCAAACAACTTAGGCCCTTTTATTTCAAACAACTTAGGCCCTTTTATTTCAAACAACTTATTCAAACAACTTAGGCCCTTTTATTTCAAACAACTTAGGCCCTTTTATTTCAAACAACTTAGGCCCTTTTATTTCAAACAACTTAGGGCCTCATATTTCAAACAACTTAGGGACTCATATTTAAAACAACTTAGGTCCTCATATTTCAAACAACTTAGGGCCTCATCAAGTCTCCGGCCATGATAACGTTCGTATAAATAACGCAATATCTTCTTTTACTCAATTTAATTAGTGTCTTAAAATGGAAGCCACATCTACGGCAGAATATCTCATCACAGCTGATTTAAATAAAGGTCATTTTGGAAGACCTATCATGACTTTTGATAATCATGTGCTGAAACTTTTACCGATGAAACCCTGGCCTCAGTCCGACTCTCGACTCAGTGAAAATACTTTGACTAAATCACGAAACCTCCAGCCATTGTTGGGAATAAGCGAGACAGCAATGTTTTGTCGCACGTATGATCACTTGACTCCTGTCAGTGACATCAGCGAAACATACGACACAACTCACGTGAGACTTCCTTCTGTGCCTCGTGAGAACATCGATACCCAGTATCGCCATGCACCTCCAAACATAAGGCTGGCAGAGAGAAAAGAAATCATACAAAAGATTTATCCAGGATCGATGCTACAAATCTGCGGACCTCCGATGGTAGGAAAATCCTTCATTGTTGAACAGGTTAGTGGTTTAAGGTCGTTTGTATTGAAATGATATAACTAAATTCATAGCGCAGTGTAAAAAGAGAATATTCAAAATCGAAAAGCAGAATTACAAACATGTTGAGTTTATTTTTATATTCATATATATTTGATTCTTTATTTAACATCATAGAATATAATTTATTTCAGGCTTTGAGAGGGTCTTTATTTCCTCAAAGTCTTCCATTATGAAAGGTAGAAAAATTGTGAAATTTAATTTTTGCAATTTCTGAAAAACGTATTTTGCCTTAAAAATATCTTAAATACAATACTTTTCAAATGTCTTCCTAATTTTTACAACCCCTCAGTAACTACCAACAGGTATATTTGAAAAATCAATGGTCCTCAGATTCTTTCATTCACTTTCACATTTTATGTCTTGAAACTCAATGTTACAGGCCATACAAGATATGATAGAATCACACAAACAGAAATCAGAAACTCTAGGAATCATCTATCACCCGATCTCTTGTCGAGGACTCGTCTGTCTACAGGATGTTTTATCTGCCATCATGAGAAAATTAAAACCTGGAATTTGTCATGGAAATATGGAATGGGACGTTGAAGATGTGTTTCAGGAAATTCAGTTCATAATAGAAAACTGTAGCGGTCTACACAACGTTTTTGTGTTTCATAAATGTGAGCGTTTAAGAACCTCTGGAAGGGACCACGAGTTTCTGACCTTTATGTCTCAACTGGTAAATACGTTTTCAAGCCCCAATTACCCAATAAGTGTTGTGTTTACAACATACAAGAAGTTCCCCATCTCAGGGCGTTGTATAGAGTTTGTTCAGGTAGGTATGTTGACTGACCATTGGGACATTCTCAATCTCCTTCAATACTACGCTCCTGGGGTACACGTCATGGACTATGTGTACATTTGTCACAAATTCCTTTGTCTTCCGGAGTGCGTGATTCGACTGGCGGAGGAATATCTTGTCCAGGGTACTCAACTCCCGACTCCTGAACAGCTGGAAAAGACAGTTTGTTGTGACGTCGACTTCCTGTCTCTGATCTTTGACAAGCGTCTGTCAGAAGTTGGACACTGGCTGTCCAAGAGAGACGTGGACTTGTTGGTGTACTTCTCTTCTTCTCTAGATGTCACATTTACAGAAGGTATGGATATATAAATATTAAATTTCTCTTTTATTTCACGGAAAATTGTTCCTTCCTTAAACAATGTGTTTAGCTTTTGTCTTATTTTTTTAAACTGTTACTATGTTGTTTTCTAAAAAGCAAACTATTTCTTAGATTGTAGCTTTTACTTGTTGATTCAAGTGACCAAACTCCAAAGCTGCTCACTCAAGGACAAATCGGTATTTGAATTCATTTAATATAAGAAGAGCAACATTCTGGTATTCTTTCAAAGTAGGCCTATCGCGAAAAAAGCTAATGTTTTAGTAAAATATTCGACAAAATTTTTAACTTTAATTAAAGATAAATACTTAATATCACTAAGTTAATTCTATGCTTGAAATAAGAATTTATGAAATTATTTTATCATAGATTTCATTAGTACGGTTGTAAAAAAATCAATGCGTGCTATAATTAACCTTGTGTGTCTCTCAGAACATTTACGAGAGGTTTACTTTGCGATCAACGGTTCTCACAAGATGTTTACCTGGCAACTTGTACTGGGTCGACTAAAAGATATTCATGCTGTTCGTGAGATTAAAGAAATCGCCCGTCTAACAGTCCATCCTTTGGTCATCTATTACTGTCAAACATCATTGGAACAATGCTCGAATTTTATTGCTGACCAGTCGTGTAGTGCGTAAGTAACCGCCCTTGGTCAAAGCCAAGTACACAGGTCATTAAGTTTGCTGAGTTATATTACGTAAGTTATCACCACTGCTGTAGTGTGTTAAGATCAAGCCATGGTCTTCCAGTACAACACCATAAAACATGCTGCCTAACATTTGTTGACCTAGTAAGTTGTAGTTGCACTCACTCTTATAACCAAGAAGTGGCCAGTGGTTCTCATAAATAATCGTTGTTGTTTTTTAAAATTATTATTTTTAACTGCTACACCATAAAAACATGTTCTGCCAGAAGTCTATAGATTTAAAATACTTGTGTTGTTGTCTGCACGTGGTGTTTCTGAAACGAAACAAAAGCTTATTTTTAAATGTCTTTTTTTTCTAATGTATATACCTTCACAATCACTCCGGCAGAAATATGTTCGTATCGTTAACTTACTAACATTCATAACCCAGTCAACTTGTATATCAGAAGTTATTCGGTAAACAATAATTTTAACAAAAATCTGCCAATATTTATTGGTGAAGAAAGGTTTTGTTTGCTTGCCTACCCCCTCCCCTGATACAGCCCTCCACTGATATAAAGGCGCTATTTTACCACATTAGACAATAGGCCTTGCAATATAATCGCTGAAATCTATTAATAGATATATCCGGGGTTTCAAGGTATTCAAGTTTAATTAAAGAAATTAGTCAATATGCAGTAGTCTATGTCGATATTTGAGAAGCAAGTATCTTAGCTATTTGTTAATTCTTCGTTAATTTAAGAAAGCTTATTAAATTTGAACAAGAAAAAAAAAACTGCTTCGTAATTGGACTATGCTAAAAATTTTAAGAACCTATTAATTCTTCTGTATTTATGCTTTAAGTCATTGTTAGACTAAAACGTTGTCTAAAAATAGTAACATTACACAATGAGTTTTGAAGTTTTCCGGTTTGAGAAATGACAAGCCCTATTTGCACAATGCATTTTGACGTTTTCCGGGTTGAGAAATGACTACATCTATATTAAAACACCAATTACATCAATTTTTTTTTATAACTTAAAATGTTATTATAACTGACCTCGGTGAATTTTAGAATTGAGTATGTTTAATGAATTCCGTTGAAGGTACACCTACTTCATCTGTCGGGTCCTGAAAGCTGCTGAGAACAGCGCGATACTTCACAGGAAGAAAGGCCACGTGTTTGGATGTTTAGCAGAAGAGTGGCCGCACATTCGAGGCGTCATGCGCAGGGCCATTCAGTGCACCTCGGGGACATACGATGCCTTCCTGAGAGTGAGTAGATCTGATACAAACTGATGAATTCCTGTACATCTCTGTTGATGGTTTGGCTCCGTGGATTTGGGGGGGGGGAGTTTTACGATTGATAAATACAACCCCAAAATACACCCTCAGTTCTCTGGAGAAAATCCTTTAATCTCAGAGGCACAAAGATGGCCCACGGATGTTCTGGGAAAGTTAAATAGATATTTCATGATGTTCCATGGATGATGGAGGTTATACACCAATTCATTTTTACCTCGTGATGTTCCATAGAATTTATACAACATTTCATTTGTACATCATGTTGTTTCATGTATGTTATACAAAATTTCATTTGTACATCATTGTTGTTTTCATGTATGTTATACAACATTTCCTTTGTACATCATGTTGTTTTCATGTATGTCATACAACATTTCCTTTGAACATCATGTTGTTTTCATGTATGTTAAACAACATTTCCTTTGTACATCATGTTGTTTTCATGTATGTTATACAACATTTCATTTGTACATCATGTTGTTTTCATGTATGTTATACAACATTTCATTTGTACATCGTGTTGTTTACATATATGTCATACAACATTTCCTTTGAACATCATGTTGTTTTCATGTATGTTAAACAATATTTCCTTTGTACATCATGTTGTTTTCATGTATGTTAAACAACATTTCCTTTGTACCTCATGTTGTTTTCATGTATGTTAAACAACATTTCCTTTGTACATCATGTTGTTTTCATGTATGTTATACAACATTTTCTTTGTACATCATGTTGTTTTCATGTATGTTATACAACATTTCCTTTTTACATCATGTTGTTTTCATGTATGTTATACAACATTTCCTTTGTACATCATGTTGTTTTCATGTATGTTATACAACATTTCATTTGTACATCATGTTGTTTTCATGTATGTTATACAACATTTCCTTTGTACATAATGTTGTTTACATGTATGTTATACAACATTTCCTTTGTACATCATGTTGTTTTCATGTATGTTATACAACATTTCATTTGTACATCATGTTGTTTTCATGTATGTTATACAACATTTCATTTGTACATCATGTTTATTTCATGTATGTCATACAACATTTCCTTTGTACATCATGATGTTCCTCAGAAAATGTAATGCGCACAAAAACTAACAGTCACCGCTAGGGAACTTTCATAAATTGAGTTGTTATTGAAAATAAAGATGATTCATCTGCCGTTAAAATTGAACAAGAATCCCCCCCCCCCCATTACATGTAGGCTTCATAGATGTTCCTCAGTGTTGATCCTCAGAAGTGATCCTTATGGATGATCTTCATGGATAATAGGGATGATCCTCATTGTTAATATATTGAACTTTCCTAAATACACATTAAAGAAAGTAAAACTTAAATTCTCCGGCTAATTTACTTAATAGCCCAACAGTCAATTTATTTTTAAATTTTTGAGCTTTAAGAATAATTTTACTATTTATTAGGCTAGTATTACTAACGTTAGTGACAAATTCATTAGCTTTCTTATATTTCCTGCCCATGGAACAGAGCTAGATTTACTTATTTGTAGGGCTGGTAACGATAAATTTAAGCGTTTACTTTTGAAAAATTAACGGTTAATTTCATGGATTAATCGTCGTTAATTTCGATTAAAGTCAAACATCTCAAGGGAAGTAACAAAAACAGGTCATTGAGATTGTTTCTCATAGACCCAGAAAAATAATATTTTGAACTTTTAAAACTGCTTTGGAGTACTTTGGACTGTGTTCTATGTTCGTCAGCGTTTAGGATCCTGTGATTTGAGCTATTATATTATTTATTAATTAGTTTTTAATAAATAGAAAATATATATATTTTCTTAAATTAAAATCATTTTTTTTTCGATTAAAATTATTTTATCCATATTTAATCGATACAATTTTTAACAATTAATCAAGAAATTAATAGTTAATTTCCGCCAGCTCTACTTATTTGCTAAACAGGCTATAGCTTAGAGCCTTCGTCTTCTGAAGGGCCCCCGGAATTTTCTTTTTTGAATATTTGGCACTGACATAGAATATCTGTATTTCAAAAGGGGTCCCATATCTCAAATAGATTTGGGCCCCATCAAGTCTAAATCCGGCCCTGCGTAGGATGATCTTTGTTGTTGCTTTGATTTTGTTATATCATAACGCCCACAGGTCGGTGTCCAGGCAAGGCGACTCATGGTCACGTGTTTCCCACAAGAGGCCAGACTTTTCTACCAAAGTCTGTTTGAAAGTTCTCGCATGTTCGGCACTCCCCAGCAGACGGCAGTGATGGAAAGTTTCTTAGCACTCGTCACTACTATCGGTCAAGGTCCATTCTTTGTATTGTGTTTGTTGGTTTTGTAGAACATATTTTTAGGTGAAGGTCGATACAAGTTAAGCGAGTTTATTGCATTTGTTCGTCACTATCATAGCTTTGCTAATATTATTTAACTGTTTTTGTAAAGAGTTTAAAAATCTTCATGCTTAAAATAATTAAATCGTTATTTTGCTGATAATGCAATGATATTTCTAAACCATATCAAAATGTATGTTAATTTGCTAACTATAATAATAATGTCATGTAATTAAGTACCTCATGCTCCAGAAAGGGGGAGGGTGTGTAAGAAAGTGTGACAGTTTGTGACAATGGAGAGGGGGTGTCTGTTCATAGGGGACGTCATGATGTTTTATATTTAATGTTAATTATTTTGTTAATTAAAAAATTATTTTTGATCGAAAGTGTCACGTACTTTGTGGGGGGGGG
>MUZC01001169.1:666413-708778 GCA_002072015.1 Radix auricularia | reverse complement strand
GTGGGGTGGGTGGGAGGGGGGGGGGGGGGGGGGGGGGGGGGGGGTCCGAAATTTGTGCCAGGGAAGGGGAGTTAAAAATGGTTTTTAAAAAATAGCGTAGAGTATGAGTGTATTTCTAGACTCTCGTAGTAAGAGTATGAGTGTATTTCTAGACTCTCGTAGTGAGAGTATGAGTCTATTTCTAGACTCTCGTAGCGAGAGTATGAGTCTATTTCTAGACTCTCGTAGCGAGAGTATGAGTCTATTTCTAGACTCTTGTAGCGAGAGTATGAGTCTATTTCTAGACTCTCGTAGCGAGAGTATGAGTCTATTTCTAGACTCTCGTAGTAAGAGTATGAGTGTATTTCTAGACTCTCGTAGCGAGAGTATGAGTCTATTTCTAGACTCTCGTATTGAGAGTATGAGTGTATTTCTAGACTCTCGTAGTGAGAGTATGAGTGTATTTCTAGACTCTCGTAGTAAGAGTATGAGTGTATTTCTAGACTCTCGTAGTAAAAGTATGAGTGTATTTCTAGACTCTCGTAGTAAGAGTATGAGTGTATTTCTAGACTCTCGTAGTGAGAGTATGAGTGTATTTCTAGACTCTCGTAGTGAGAGTATGAGGGTGTTTCTAAACTCTCGTAGTAAGAGTATGAGGTTGTTTCTTCACTTTCGCTGGAAATCAATTTTCTGATAAAATTTTCATCACTTGAAGCTATAAATAAGTAAGTTTCGTTCAAGTTGTCTTTTTCTCTGTGGACAGAATACCTTGAAAATGTCCTACCGTTGTAAATCAGTTCTACTTAAAACGTCGTTTAAAGATCAGGAGCAATGCGCATTACAACAAAAGTCTAAAAGCTTTGGTTAAATCAATGTCATTTGTTACTTAGTCTTTTTTACACGTAAAATTTTCCAAATAGAATTAAATGATCTTAATAATGTCCTCAATGTCTACGGCTGAAAACCCAAAGTACGGACCTACTTCTAGTACTACTGAAATAATAGCAAGGTGGTCTCCCTTTGTCGTGATGTCTCTCCTAGTACTGGTGAAGCGTTTTACTCAACCCACAACCAAACCCAGCATGCAGAGGCGTCACTAGTGTTGGTGTTACCCGGGGCGGTAGCTCATGGTGTCACCCCCTCACTACTTAACCCATAGAACTCCTCCGAGTTATCCAGTGCAAAATAACGGGAATATACAGAATTTTACATTTTGGTGTCGACCCTTGATGGTGTCACACGGGACGACCCGCCCACACCGCACCCCCTAGCGACGCCACTGCCAGCATGTAGGACATGGCAACAAAATTTTATTACGTGAACAATCATGTTCGAGAAACACCGTGGTAACATGTTGCCTGGGATTACGTTCAGAGATTACTGTTTGCTAGTGTAGTTAAGTGTGACCGAGTCTTTTGTAAGCCTATGGTGGGACTGTTCTGTGGGTTGGTGTGTGTGTGGGGGGGTATGGGTGATTTTAGGTCTTGGACACCTTCAGGCATGACTTTGTGATTGTGTAGCCATGTGTGGTTTAATGTGTTGAAACAGAATTTTAAACCATGTGTGGTTTAATGTGTTGAAACAGAATTCTAAATAGAATCACACTATCTCTCTATTATCTTTACGTTCAGCGATTGTCCTGTATATTGTCAATGGGATACAACTCGTATAGAAAGTTTTTGGAGAAAATTGTAGACAACAGTTATCGTAGTGAGTGGGTTGACAGCCCCCCCCCCTAAAAAAATTGATATTACGTGTAGTTTATGTGAATAAAGTTTGGGTGGTGTGCGCGATTCGTTGATATTGGGGGGGGGCGTGAATTTGTTGATATTGGGGGCGTGAATTTGATGGTGCCGGCGTGGTTTTTATTAAGTTGGCGATAAGTTGATTTATTGCACTGGTCTGTCTTAAGAGGGAATCCACGAGGTTACTCCTTGCCTTGTGATTAAAATTAACCACCGAGTAAACAAACAATGGTTGCTGTATTATTTGTATGTTGTCTGTAATTTTTGTGTTAATATCAAAAGTCTTTAACACATTTTATGATGGTTAAATAGAAAACAAACTTCTCGAGAAAATTATAATCCAGATTTTTTAACAAAATTTTTAACATCCACCTTCGGAAAACGAGGACCCTGTTATGGTGTCCCAGTTACAGTGTTTGGTTCACAATTAAAATGTATTATCCAGTATTTGAATATAGGGCGCAACGTGTGGGGGAGGGGAAGGGGGAGGTTTTCAAACACAGCAAATATTTCGGAACTTCAGTTGGCAACGTACCGGGTCTAAAGGGAGGCTACAAATGTAACAAACGTCACAATGAACACACGTGACGGATTTAAAAAATCTAGACTTTTTGTTTGCCAAGTCCATTGGCACAACCTTTGTATCACTATTTATTATTAATATTATTACAATTTAATTATATTTTTAGTACAGCTATTGTCATTTTATCATTTTGCTACTGGCAGCCCCTACGAGAAATCCAATGGAAAAGACGTAAACAAGGTATGGGTTAGCCTGACCGGACGTAACCTAAATACAATTAGGGGTGGGGTGGAGAAAATGTGGTTTGTCTCAGGGTCCGCAAGGAGGATAGTACGGTTCTTCATGAAGAGGGACAGAAACCTTCGTGATCTTCTGGTTCGCACCCGCCTCACAACATCACCCAAGCATCTGGGTACCATACCATGCGGCCGACCTCGGTGTAAGACATGTCCTTTTGTTGTGCAAGCCGAACAGATAAACTTCCCTAAGGGGCTATTTATGATTAAGGATGGTTTCACCTGCGCTAGCCGCAACGTTGTCTACACCATTGTGTGTAAGCGCTGTCCTTTGAAATACATAGGAGAGACGGGACGATCTTTGTCGTGCCGAATGTCTGAACATATTAGGGCGATTACACAAGATAAACAGTGTCCCGTCTCCCGTCACTTCAATGGACGCGACCATATGGGTGTCAAGGACCTGGCAGTCACTGCTATTGTCTCGTGCACAAACACACCCACGAGAGTCCAGATTGAAAACAGATTAATAGAGAGTCACGGCACAATTGCACCACATGGGATGAATATGGTCTTTTCTTTATCCACCTAGGCGGTTGCCCCGCCCCCTCTCTGCTTTCCTATATATAATCGCTCTGTCATCTCTCTGTTTCACTTTTTCTTTGGATACTTCGGATTCCACTGCAGCTAAGTTCCTTCATTTCTCATTTTTTATTTTTATTTTCGTTTTGTTTGTGTCTTGTATGTTCGTTGATAAAGGCTCTTTGCCGATACGTTCGCTGTTTTGTTACGTCCGGTCAGGCTAACCCATACCTTGTTTACGTCTTTTCCATTGAATTTTGCATAAGCCTGATTGCAGTCCTACCCCTCATTTTGTTTACTACGAGAAATCATAGCATATTAGAAAAACGAAAATTCAAGTAACATCAACTCAACATTGTGATTGGTACCCAGTTGTATTGCAGGTTGAAACAACTATTACATTTCCAACGAAAGTAAATGCTAAGCGTTTTTCTGATCAAGGAAGTTGTAGGAAAATACATCCTGCAGACTCTGATCTATAAATAACTTCATCTCGGCATACACTGATTACCGAACGAACTGTCCATTCACACCTTTATATCTGACCCACTGACCCCTGACCCAACGATCCCTTACCCACTTAAAGTTCGCATAGATCATACCTGTTTTATTAGAACAATATAAATGCCACCATAAGGAAATGAATTGTTCTTTAGGCACGTAATTTCAGTACTCATTTTTGGAAAGTAGTATGCATGAAACAAACATTTGTGAGTCCCAATGCTCTATTGGTCCATTGACCCATTGCTCTATTGGTCCATTGCTGTTTTATCATATCGGTCCACTGGGCAATATGTCTATTGGATCATTGGCCTATGGGAGACATGGTCAATTTTTTTTATCGCATCAGGCTCCGATTCCACGGGTTTGAAACAAAAGGTCAAATTTGTTATGTCTTTTATTATGACAGGAATCGACTGGCAGTTGGCTGAGACACACATCGACTCGGCCATAGAGACGTTCAGACAAACGGGACCAGCGTTCTTCCACAAGTGGGCACTGAGGAGGAAGGCGATATTTCTCAACAGACAGAGTCGCTACCAAGAATCTTTGAAGTAAGAACAACCTAAAACTATGATTAGAAAAAGTTGTTATCTTTACAATGCCATATGGAAGAGACGGGGGCGGTGATACGTGTTTTGTCATTGTGGTATTACAAAATGTGTTTCTTGGTTGTTTACTATTTTATAAACTGCTGATTGTTATTGTCTACGGCAGTGCTTCTCAAACTTTTTAACATGGCGGACCGGGAGAATTTTTTTTCCATAGCTCTAGGGACCTATGCTCTATTTTTCTGTGTGAGTGAGGTAGCGAAATGTTATTTATTTCGTTTTATTATTTTATTGTTTGCGCTTATTAACGAAATTACATTCTTTCATACGGTTAGTGTTAATGGTTGCAAATGAAGGATCATAATTATATTTTCTATCCTTTCTTGGTAACTTCTGTGGACCGGCGGCGGATGACCCACGGACCGGAATTGGTCCGCGGACCACCACGTTGAGAAGCCCTGGTTTAATGCAGCTTAATTATTTTTACCGAAGCATTTTTCAAAATTTTTAAATTTCAAATCACTGATTGTTTCTGAAATTGTTTAATTTAGTAAATTTAATCCGTCAAATTTATGCTGCCTTTTTGACACGGAGAAAATTGTTTAGTTATTATAATCAATATTGGTCCATGTGCCAAATAACAAACTTGTATGCAAATTTGCACTTTATCCATTTTTTTGCTAAATATTCCTACCCACGAACATCGATATTCTATAAACCTTATCAAAATTTGTGCGCGGTAATTCTAAACTGCAGACAGGGAAATAGCCATGGAGAGAAATAGTCCGTGAGCCAAGTGTTCATAAAAAATGGTACAGAAGAAAAACGTCATAGACTCATCAAGTCATTGAGATAAATGATCATAAAAAGATATTGTCAAACACCCATTCATATTTATACAAAGAAATACCCTTAGAGACAATGGTTACAGATAGATACAGTCATATAGTCAAATTGTAATAAAAGGAAAAAGGTATACTGTATAAATACTCCAAATATTATTATTTTCAAATGCTGAACTCTCAAAACCATCATTCTATTTAATGTTCGATGTGTGTTCATTAAAAATGTTGGGTTTTCTGCAAAACTTTTAAGTAAATTAATGCACATATGTCGTATTCACAGGTATTTCAGACTTGCTAAACAAGTGACCGGATGTGACGGCAGAAGGGATCCTGATGACCCCATATACGTATCTGAACTACATGAAAACGAAGATGAAGTCACAGCTGAGATCTACGAGGCTGAACCCTTAATACGCAGCAGTAAGACAGTCAGAGTGAAACCCGGATATCTCATGGAAGATAGCTATTGCAATCTTTCATTTACAAACATTTTAAAATTTAAAAGACATAGATCTATCTCAATATTTACACAATCTACAAGATACAAAATATTTTCAAAATTCACAATTGGACCAGATCTACACTTTCTTTTTTCAGATACCAGCCACTTTAGGCATACAGAACTTGTACAATTTAATGGTACCAGTAAACATGGCCATACAGAACTTGTACAATTTAATGGCACTGATGTAAATAAATACAATTAAAATATAATTTTACTGCTAATGATGCTAATCCTGGGGTGTCCAAAGCCCGGCACGCGTTAAAATTTATACTGGCCCGTGACCTCATCTTAAATAGTTTAGTGACCTTCGGATTTTTTTTAGTAATGCCGACAACTGGTTTTCAAACCTTGAACTTGAACTGTCCCTTAACCTGTCGTTGGGTCATTTGGGCACCATTGTGAACTAAACACTATCTCGTGCCATTTTTCCCTGTCCTGTGCTGCATTTTGGAAGTCCCTGAATAAAAGGCCGGTCCACTCTTTGATATCGCCCTTCCATCTCTTCCTTTGTCTGCCTCCTTTTCTTCCTACCTGGACTGTGCCGTGCATTATGGTCTTTGTGAGACCTCCAGATCTTGACACGTGTCCGTACCATCGTAATTTCTTCTTCTTAATTGAGGTGAGAAGATCCTCGTAAGGGCCAAAGACAGCAATTATTTTATTGCGGACCGCTTCGTTCGTGATGTGCGCTGTATAGGAGATGTTTAGTATCTTTCGAAAACATCTCATCTCTGGCGCATTGATTCTTCTTTGGAGGTCTGCAGTGAGCATCCAATCCTCACAACCATATAAGAAGACCGACATCGCCAGAGAGCGAATTAGTCGAATCTTTGATCTCAGGGAGAGTTCCTTGCTTTGCCAGGTGTGTTTTAGTTTGCTTATTGCTGCCGTTGGCAAGAATTTCTCGCTTTGAGCCTTCATCAGATATTATGGCCCCTAGATATTTAAAGGTGGAGATCTCTTCGAGTTTTTGCCCATTTATCCGAATTTGATTTGTGAATCTTCTATTTGCCATGACCTTGGTCTTTTCTGCATTGATTTCCATGCCATACGCCTTTGTTGTCTTCACTAGTTTTGCAAGTAATTCCTTTAGTTCGTCCTCACTGCCAGCTAGGCCGTCCATGCCATCGGCGAATAGTAATTTGGTTTTCAAATCGATAACTTTTTAATATTAGACATCCGATGAAGTTATGTGCTGTTAATGTGTTATGTGTACAAAAATCAATGATGTTCGATGGCAGTCGAGGACTTACTACGTGCAATATTTTGCCAACTTGGAAAAGGCAATGAAGGAGGCGACGCTGGACTTCAATTCTTAATATACTTTTTACATCACACAATCTATACTACATTTCAGTTGTAGTTATATTTCAAACTATTTTATTTATTCTAATGTAGATAATATATTATAGATATTTTAAAAACTATAACTTGCCACTTTTCAACCTATGTCGGTCATTTCTAATGATGGAAAAATATATTTATGTTTATAAACTCGCGATAGTAGTGTCCCTCTTTTCTCCACAAAATTTCATTCTTACAAATTACAAACAACAACCATATGATTTTAAAAAAGCCTGTGTGTCAATTTAATTAGAAATCTATATGTCATTTTTAATTTTTATCGTAATTTGGCTCTCAATTACTTTTATTTAATGTAATACGCCCCTCTTTGAAAATGTTGGACACCTCTGTGCTAATGGAACCATTACATCTCTAAAAGTGAATGTTGGGTGAATTGTTTGGTGGAGAAAGGAGACCAGTAACTTTAATGATTGAGGAATTCGCATTGTCTTTTAAAAAATGATCATCAAATAAAATTAAAATAAAACTATGTAACTATTTTCTAGGTAAAAGAAAAGATCTTTCAAAGGTAAAAGAAACGCTTTTAAGTTTGTTGAGGGACATGGAAGACCGATGTCCTAATCATCCCTACCTGGAAGTCCTACTGCTCAATCTAGGGCAAATAGAGGAGAAGGGTGAGAAAGTCTTCATAAATTAAATACTCTCTAAACTCGGATATTTTTTAAATTGTCAACATTCTTATAAAGTTGTTTTGTAACTTAGTGGGACCATATGTTTTAATTGGTGTATAAGTATATGTGACAATATATTTTAAGGAGAGACAGTTACAAAATGTTTTATTTCTGTGACTGACTGTGAGAGAACGAGGGTATCCTGATAGACGAGATTAGGATTTGGCAATGACATAATCTCAGTTTAGAGAGTTTTTGTTGTTGTGGGCGAAAATTTTGTATTTATGGATGTTAAGCATTTCTATATGTTTATCAATATGGCACTAGAGGGTTTTGCTCATTTCTCGACGTGTTTTGAATGTTGTCGAGCAAATGTGGTTTGATGTATTGACCAAATCCGAACTGTCAAGGAGGGGGCTAGTCGACAGATCCACGTTGTTTCCAGTGGCTAAGAACTGACAAACCATTTTCTCCTGTACAACGGTCTACGTCACAATGATGACTTGCATTCCACCTTAACATATCAAAATACTTCATGTTTTTATTTACGCATATTCTGGTATATGCACATTGTACAACTTAAAGCATTTATATTCTGACAAATACCATGAAAACCAGGAGTAAAAGTCTTTAGAATTTTTTGTCTTTGTGTTTTTAACAGGTCTTTTGTCAATGTCTATAAACCATGTATATAAGCGATGCCTCTCAGACATATCTATTGATTATGTCCAATGATTAAGCCTGTTGACCATGTCTATTGACCATGTCTCTTGAACATGTCTATACACCTTGTCCATTTAACATGTCTCTAGACGAATTCTGTTGACGGACAATGTTAAAATTATTTTAATCGATAAAATAACGATTAAATTGAAGAGGTTGTTTTAAATATTTTTTCCGCTGTATTAATAAATTATTAATTAAAAAACAAAATTAGTAATTCTCCATTTAAGAAAAAAGTTATTGTAAGTTTAAACTTTAAAATAAGCTCTTATATTTAAATTTAAAAAATGTTAATTGTCTGCTTTTGTTACTTGCCTTGAAATTTTCAGTTTAATGACGTCATACATCTTTTTTTTTCTTTTTTTTTTGGTGCTAAATTATCCATTAATTATTCGGTAATTTTTCAAAAATTTAAATTAATCGATAACAGCCCTAGGGGGCCGCGGTGGTCGAGTGGCAAGCGCGCTCGACTGTCACTCCGATGGTCACGAGCTCGAATCCATGGGAAGCCAAGGACTTGTTCCCGGGGCCTAGTGCGTCCCCGAGTCTCACCCAACTCCAAATCGGTGAAAAGCGGCGGGGTAATGCGTGGAACCATTAGCCGTGGCATGTGAACGCCGCATCACTTGCCAAAAAACAACTGCTGCCTTGCAGATGGTCCTGGCTGACCAAAGGCTATGGAAGCAAATCCAGAAAATACAGCAGGCTGAAGTCGGAGTCCACGGGCCAATTGGCGCAAAACTCGTGGCACGCAAAACTCAATATTCAATATTGAGAACGAAGAAGAGGAAGAAGATGACAGCCCTACTATAGACGAATTCTATTGACCGACAATGTTCATTTACAATGTCTCTTGACCAAGTCTTTTGACAGAGTCTTTTTACCAAATCTATAGACAATATCTCTTGACCATGAACATTGACCTTGTCCATTTACCAAGTCTATTGAACAAGTCTTTTGACCAAGTCTATTGACCAGGCCTATTAGTCATGTCTACTGATCATGTTCCTTGACCATGTCTATGAACCTTGTCCATTTACCATGTCTATTGACCAAGTCTATTGACAGTGTCTTTTTACCAAGTCTATTGACAATATCTATTTATCATGCCTTATGACCTTGTCCAATTTCCATGTCTATTTACCAAGTCTATTGACCGAGTCTTTCAAATAGGTCTATTGACCATGTCTATTGACCAAGTCTATTGACCGAGTCTTTCAAATAGGTCTATTGACCATGTCTATTTACCAAGTCTATTGACCGAGTCTTTCAAATAGGTCTATTGACCATGTCTATTGACCAAGTCTATTGACCATGTCTATTGACCAAGTCTATCGACCATGTCTATTGACCAAGTCTATTGACAAAGTCTATTGACCAAGTCTATCGACCATGTCTATTGACCAAGTCTATCGACCATTTACTTTGACAGCCGGTCAAGACCCAGACCAAGCCTTGTGGTGGTACCGGAGATCATATGAAGTAAGAAGTTACGTGGAGAAAATCGTTCCCCAGAATCTATTAGTGGCCCTGCAGCTCATGGCAATGACCTTATCTAAAAAGGGAGAACAAGGTCAGACTGGTTGAAGACAAGCTTTACATTAATAAATATGTAACTGTATATTTATAGTTTTAATTAAACTTTTCTGACTAATGTCAAATCAGTTGCAAAATTTGAATAGTATCCTCGGCGTAAAAATGGATGACAGCGGAGATAAATTATATTCATTTACAACTTGGTATTCTGGTTGAAGTAGTGGATACAGTTTTATGGTATAATAATGAAAATGCACACAGCAGCACTTACGCAAACTCCTGCAGCTTTCTTTTAATTTTACCTTTTCTCTATAGATCAAAGTGAAAAATATCTGAGAAAATCTCTACAAATAAGTCGTTCCTATGCGTGGATTCACAATGACACGGCCTTGGCCTTGGCTTATCTTGGTGAAGTTAAGTTTAACCAGTAAGAAGTGTGCATTTAAAAAAAAATTATTTACATTTTTAAAAACTTATTTCTTAATAAACACTAAACACTAATTGAAATAGAAACAAAGAAAGTGATTTGGTTTTTTATCAAATTCTAAATAGTCCATCAAATATGTTCACTGTAGCTAAATTTAAAAACGCCATATCTGAATTACATCAGATTTCATTCAACTAGAGAAAGTATTTCTAAAAAAAAAAAAACATAATTTTAAAAACTATTTATTACTCTTTCAGAAAACAGTTTTATGAAGCCTTTGACAGTGCTGTTGAAGCTGATGAAATTTTCCAGAAGTCATGCAGACGTCACCAGTTCCGTCTGAATGTAATCATGAACCTTGCACATTATCGAACTTTGCTAGGACAACAGATGGCGCTCTACAGACAAGGTTATGACCATAGGTCATTGAACCCCAGTCTTGTCAAGTCACCTGAAGATTTTGTCAAATATTTGTTACACGTTGGGAGTACGATGACCGAACACTTGACATTGGAAGGTCACCATTACATGATGTCAGCACTGGAACACGTGATGTTACTCCACTGGGGTAACTCTCCAACACAGTTTGAGTTGTACAAGATTGAATTGTTCCAATATGTCCAAGACAATCCATGTGTGGGGGAAATTTTATTGTCTGACAAAGACTTTGAGAAAAAGTCTGAAGTGATCGCTCTGCACAGAGATTTGTTTGTTTATATTCAGGAAACTGCGAGTGAACATCTGGAACTCGAGAAATTCTGTAGATATTTAAACCAATCTTGTCAACAATGTCAGATATCAAAGGCCGTCAACTCTGATGTCAATATTTGGATTCAAGAGTTGCACTTCTTAATGGCCAAAAGAAGAACACAACGAGCGGTGACGTAAAACATAATAAATGGGAAAAGGAATTTATGCCTGCCACAAATTTGAAAACGTCATATTTTTTGAAGTAACTTATTTAACATGGAGTTACGATCTGTTTACCTCTTAGTGCGGTAGTATCATTATTTCCTACACTTAACTAGGGTTTGAGTATGGACTTGATTTTTTAAATGTCGATAATGTGAAGTGTTCATTGGACTCAACAATACGTGTATGTGTCTGCCATTAATCTTTGAGCTGCCCTAAACGAAATCTTTAATCCTTGAGACTTGTCTTGCCGTATTTCCGTTGCGTACGATAGGTTAAAAAAATTAAATGGTAAATATATATATGTATATAAATCTTAAGTTTGAAAGGTGATTAAAATAATAATTCAGTAGGAATTAAATTTTCAGGAAAAACACAAATACCTTTCAATCATTCTCAATTATTTTTTTTATCCCCAAATAAATATCTAAGTCTTTGTACTTACAAAGATTTTTTTTTTTATTTAATTTTCTTAGCTAGCAAAGTACGAATTAAAAAAGGATATAATTCACATTTAAAAAAATGTGTAAATAGATGTGTGAATTTGATGACCGATTATTCAACAAGAAGCATCTAATTATTAATATAACTTGTCTCAATAGTAGAGATATTTTAAAATGTGTCATGTACATTAATAGTCGATGTAGGGAACTGAATCTCTATATGTCATTTACATGTTAATTGTAGGGAACTGAGTCTCAACTCTTGTTTCAAAATGTAAATACAGTGAACTGAATAAAAAAATTTACAAAGTAAATATATAGAACTGAATCTCAAATGGATTTCACCTACTCAAATTTTGTCTCGAGATATCTTGAAATGTTTTCACCTATTTAAGACGCTATTTAACGTAGTTAAGAAACTGGTTACACTTTTTTAGAAATTTTATCCCTTATTGTTGCCCCATTCATCTCCAATTATTGATATTACCACACCCGTCCCCAATTATTGATATAACACACTTATCGCCAAATATTGATATTCCACACCCATCTCTAAATATTGATATTTCACACTCATCTCCAAATATTGATATTCCCACACCTATCTCAAAATATTGACATTCCCACACCCATCTCCAAATATTGATATTCCCACACCGTCTCCAAATATTGATATTCCACACCCATCTCCAAATATTGATATTCCACACCCATCTCCAAAAAATGATATTCCCACACCCATCTCCAAATAATGATATTCCCACACCCATCTCCAAATATTGATATTCCCACACCCATCTCCAAAAATTGATATTCCCACACCCATCTCCAAATATTGATATTCCCACACCCATCTCCAAATATTGATATTCCCACACCCATCTCCAAATATTGATATTCCCACACCCATCAACAAACATTATACTACTACAGAATCTACAAACATACTAACACATGAATCTACAAATAATATTACTACCACACTTAGGACGCGTCTGAGTTAGTGCCCTTTAACAATTTATCATGTCAGTGCCTGTATGTTACCATCTATAAAAAAAAAACTCCCAGTGTTGACATGCTATTTTCACTGTATTTATTATATTAGTTCCTCCTACTTTTGGGTAAGTGGTTCTCTTTGCGTTGTGATTCTAAGACCTAATGTTTTCGTTTCAGACTCGTGCTCATTCTTTTTTATTAATTTTTTTAACTTATGCTGAAGAATGCCGTTGACAAAAATTCTACACTTTTATTTTGTCTTTTTAAAATATAAATATTTATTGTTTTTTGGTGTGTTTTTTTTTTAAAAAACTATTTTGTTTTAAATGGGTCGCAATACAATTTTAATTTGTAAACTGTCATCATCTTGTAAAGAAAATATTTTTTATTTAAAATACAATTTTGAAAGCAAAGTAGATGTAAAGCCCCGTGCATATAGTGTATGTGGGACACTCAACACATATTTTATTATGTCCAAAAATGGGTGTCGTATACTCGACAAGGTTGTTTTTATACTTCATAAAAATCATGTTTTATCATTTGTAATCAATAAATGGATATTGATACTTGAAAAATGATGCTTTGTTCTAAACTATTGAAGAATTCATAAGTATATATATATTAATTTCCTTGCCACTGATTAGACGTTTGAACATCATTTTATTGATAGGTGTAATAGAAGATTGGCTCAGTTTAACAAGAGGTGTAATAGAAAGTTGACTCAGTTTAACAAGAGGTCTAATAGAAAGTTGACTCAGTTTAACAAGAGGTGTAATAGAAAGTTGACTCAGTTTAACAAGAGGTGTAATCGAAAGTTGACTCAATTTAACTGTAGTTGTAATAGAAAGTTGACTCAATTTAACAAGAGGTGTAATAGAATGGTGACTCAATTTAACAAGAGGTGTAATAGAAAGGTGACTCAATTTAACAAGAGGTGTAATAGAAAGTTGACTCAATTTAACAAGAGGTGTAATAGAAAGGTGACTCAATTTAACAAGAGGTGTAATAGAAAGTTGACTCAGTTTAACAAGAGGTGTTATAGAAAGTTGAATCAGTTTATTAGGAAAGGTCGAGTAGTTGTCATTTGAAGAGAAGAGCCAGCAGCTCCTCTTGTTTTATTCAGTGCACGCTTATCTTCTCATGTGTCAGACCAACTAAATAGTTACATTTATACTGAGTCATCTCTTGTTTGACTTATAGAGTTTAAACGAAACAAGCATCCCATTTTGCCAATGTAAGACTCTCTGACCTACATTACCCGCCATTGTGCGACCAAGCTAACCATCCGACCAGTAAGTTGAATTTAAAGTGCTCTGCTTCCCCGTATAGTTATAACAAAGCTTAACATCTGACGGTCTGTGTCATGAAGTGTTCAACATACACATTTTTATGTTTGCACCATCGATCGAGACCCTGTGCATGTTCATTACTGACAAATGTGACAAAAAGCTCAGTACGTTTACTAACGCTCAGAAATGAGAATGATATTTTGGCTCAGCATGGATTGTGATAAATTCATTGGAATATTGATTAGTTTCAAATACAAGAATTTAATGTTGATGTGTACTACGAAACATTCATAACAAAAGAATTGTGCAGTTTAGCTTGCTTGGAGTTTATCTTCAATATTTACTGAGGTTTCTGTAATATTATATTTTCTAAGGTTTATGAAACTATTATATTATTATTATTATTATTATTATTATTACTATTATTATTATTTATTATTATTATTATTATTATTATTATTATTATGTTTATTACCAATATATTAGTATAACTATTGTATACATCCAGAATACAGTTTTGAGTACAAAAAATACCACTTTTAAGAAATAATGTCAGGTGTGTAATAATATTTTAATATAATAATCTTAATTTATAGAATAACATTAATTTGTTTTTCAAATAATTCTGTAATTCGACATGTCATTGTGTCGTACTGATCATTTAGTACTTGCAAGTCAAACAGCTTAACATTAAACTGTACACAAGAAACCAGTTTTCACTGATCAGTTAACTTAAGGAAGCCATATGACACTGAAAAATGGATGCACGGAATAGGCTAGTTGGTCATTTTGGTAGAAACGTAACTGTGTCTAACCCCATGGGATTACAGAACCAGGCTGTATCGACGGCTGTTCCGAACATCAGATTTGGTCATCGAGCTCTTCTTAAGGTTTCAAAACATCCACGTCAGGTCCAGCCATTGTTAGGAATCAGTGAGACGAGGTCTGTGTGTCGGACACACGGTGATTTGTCCACCATCAGGGAAATCAGTGAAACAGACATCACAACTCACGCGAGACTTCATGCCAAGTATCGTCGTGATCCTCCAAACATAAGGCTGGCAGAGAGAAATGAAATCACACGCAAGATATATTCAGGATCGATACTACAGATTTGTGGACCTCCGATGACTGGAAAATCTACCATTGTTGAACAGGTGAGCACACATAAAAAAGACCTTTAAATGAAACGAAATTAATTTTATAATTGTTAATGCTTTGCTATAACTTATATCTTATTATCACTTTGTAAATGACGACCAAAGTCTAGGCCATTATGCGTGTTATTTTATTTATTACAGGCGCTCTTTCAATACAGAATATTATTTTGTCCTACGCTTAACCATGGTTCCTGCCTGATCTTGGATTTTTATTAGGTCTAAAGATTTAATTGTTGTAGAGTGTTCGTTTTCTTGTTTTCATCAGGCAACCCACTCACTCCCAAACTCCAAACTACGAGAATGTCTATGTGTTTATCTTATCTTATATGTACAGACGCTCCTTCTATGCAGAAGATAATTGCGTCCACGGACCATAAAGGATGATCTGTTGGCAAGTGATACAGCGTTCACAGGCCACGGCTATGAGGGTTCCACACATTACCCAGCCGCCTAACTAATGTTAGGTACCCATGGGTGGACTCAGGGACGCACTACCGAAAAACAAATTTCGCATGGATTCGAATTCGTACGCTAGTGGAGCGCGCTACAACTCGCCCACTCGTTAGTTCTTGTATACGGAATAATAAAGAAATATTTTTTAAATCTTATGTCTGAGCTTTGTCTGTTCCTTGACCTTCAATCCTCTAGCGCAGGGGTCTCCAAACTTTTATGCCGGTGGGCCGCATTAACTGTCAAACAGAAGTTTGGGGGCCGACTACTAACCCCCAACTAAGTTTTGTGGTAAACTACTGGTAAAAATAGTATCATTTTTTGGAGATTAAAGGGTCACCAAGGCCGGATGACAGGACCTTGCGGGCCACATTTGGCTCGCGGGCCACATCTGACCCGTGGGCCATAGTTTGGAGACCACCTCTCTAGCGTTCCTTGGTTTCAGGATTCAACTAACGATACATACGAAAAGAAACAATAAATAACATCATCAGAGAACAATACCATGAAAATTCCTGAATAAGAGTCTACACCGATGGCTCTTCAGTAAAAAAAAAAAAAACACACACACACAAATTGGGGAATCCAGCATTCTTATAGTGTGGTCTAATGGAGAAAACCTTGAAAAAGCAACTGCCATAGGAAGCCTCTCAGATAGCACTAGAGCATAAAAAAGCACTAGAGCTTGCTGCTAAAATTCTAAAAAGCCAAATAACAAAAGAACTTATTCCTCAATGAATCCCAAGTCATGTGGGACTTGAAGGAAATGACGCAGCTGACTCTGGCAAAAACTAGGGGCAAACAAAAACAGAGTGACCCATCCCTACACCCCGAAGAAATAAAGGCGTTTCTCAAAAGCAGTGAAGCAGAAAGATGTTTTGAGCCATTTAATTAGTAATTATTTTGCACACCTCCAGTTGCATACCTTGTATTAAAATATAAACTCAAAAAATGACGGCATGGCGTTATAGAGACAGGTAGTGCGTGAGTGTGTGAGTGACTTGGACTTTTATATTCTTTGTGTGCTCTAGTAATTCACAAGTATTACTAATAAGTAAATCGGGTACATAATTACATGTTATACGTTATCTCCTTTTTTTAAAAGGGAGTAACATAAGCTAGTTTCCTACCTTGGGTCACTTTACCCTGGCTTAGAGAGGCTTGAAATGGTTTTCAAGGATTGGGGACAGACCACTAGCTTAGTTTCTTTTTAATTTTGTTACGGGTGATTTTATATATCTTTCTTCTACAGCTGTGTTACCTATTTATTCAATTTCTTTCAAGTTTATAGAGACGTTCTTGTCACCTGAGTCTGAAAATGCTAATGGAAAGTATGTTTTGGGGATGTTAGCTTTGGTCTATTTATCATTAAATGATATATTGTTTTTGGGCCTTTAAGTGAGGTTTTCCATTATTTATATTTTATAAAGGACTATAAGTTTATATAGCTGTATTAAGAAATTATCTTATCTTATCTTATATGTTACAGACGCTCCTTCTTTACAGAAGATTATTGCGTCCTACGTATTTCTATGGTTTGTGTTTAGTCCTGTATTCTTATTAGAGTTTTAAATGATGATAAAGTGTTGGCTTTCCTGGTTTCTTCAGGCAACCCATTCCACGCCCGAATACCGCACGGAAAGAAAGAAAACTTGTATGTGTTTGTTCTTGCATATGGAATAAGAAAGGTGTTTTTATCTTTATGTCTATTTGAGAGTTGTATTAAGTTATCTTTGTGTTGTATTTCTAAATTAGAATTAATTGCCTTATGTATAATTACTCATTTACTCTTGGTTCTTCTATCCTCCAGTGTTTCAAGGTTTAATGATTTAACTAATGGTGTTACTCTTGTCAGTTTTGAATATTCTCCAGTAATGAATCTGGCAGCTCTTTTTTGGATTTGTTCTAACTTATCAATATTTTCTTTGGTGGATGGGTCCCATACAGAAGATGCATATTCTAGTATAGGTCTCACCAGGGTGATGTAGCATTTTAGTTTTATATCTTAAATTGTTTACATATTCATTTTGGAGATTTCATTCTTTGTCTAATAGTGTTAAATACTCCAATTTTTATGTAAAATGAAAATGTTAATACAGAAAAGCAAAATGTAACTTTTTTCTTTCCTTTTTCAATTTTACCAACTTAAAACATTTTAATTGTATACTATTATACAAAAGGGGGCATAGTTGCTTATAGTGCCTCGACTAGCTATCCGAGATGTCCCGGTTTCGAGTCTTGATAAAGGTTAGCCACCTTTGCTGATTGCCAAGGGTGCCCAGAGAATCCATCCAGCTCTAATGGGTACTCGACATAAGTTGGGGGAAATAAAGGCGGCTTATCTTTGTGATAGCCATACAGTTCCCTCATATGCTGTGTCGATGGAAACTTGTGAACGATGTTTCTCTAGGCCAATAGACTTTCAAAGTCTTAAAAGGGAACAAAAACAAAATTTTACTAAAAAGCAATTATAAGGATGAAAGTGAAATTTGCAGCTTCATGTAACTGTACAGCTATCATAAGAGTGGATGTCACTGGATGTAGCATCCAAGAAAAAAAGCAACGTTTATTCGTAAATTAAAACAGTATTCCCCTATAAACTTAGTTTTGCCAGTAATTAGTAAACAAGAATACATGATTACTTAATGATATTCAAATTTTGTTAAGGTGATAAGCCATGCAGACCTCATGACACCATTGACTATTGACCTGGTAAATTCCCATTCCTAAATGACATAAGTTCCTTGAAATATGTTTGAAGGTGTATTGATTTTTACAGGAACAGGAAATAACTAAATTTTTGTTTTTGTCTAATTACTGTAAACATGAATATTGTATCTTTGAAGGAATTTGTCATGGAAATATGCAATGGGACGTTGAAGATGTGTTTCGGGAAATTCAGTTTATAATAGAAAACTGTAGCGGTATTCACAACGTTTTTGTGTTTCATAAATGTGAGCGTTTGAGAACCTCTGGAAGGGACCACGAGTTTCTGACCTTTATGTCTCAACTGGTAAATACGTTTTCAAGCCAGAATTACCCAATGAGTGTTGTGTTTACAACATACAAGAAGTTCCCCATCTCGGGGCGTTGTATAGAGTTTGTTCAGGTAGGTATGTTGACTGACCATTGGGACATTCTTAATCTCTTGCAATACTACGCCCCTGGGGTACACGTCATGGACTATGTGTACATTTGTCACAAATTCCTTTGTCTTCCGGAGTGCGTGATTCGACTGGCGGAGGAATATCTTGTCAATGGAACACAACTTCCGACTCCCGAACAGCTGGAAAAAACAATTTGTTGTGACGTCGACTTCCTGTCTCTGATCTTTGACAAGCGTCTGTCAGAAGTTTGACACTGGCTGTCCAAGAGAGACGTGGACTTGTTGGTGTACTTCTCTTCTTCTCTAGATGTCACATTTACAGAAGGTATGGAATGTCATCCATGTTATCTGTCTATATCGAGTAATCTATTGACACCCCAAGGTTATTAAACTTAAAACGTAACACTTTGAAAATATAAAATTAATTTTTTATTTTAATTTTCTTCCATAAGATGTTTTTGAGAATATTCACACTGAAATCGTTTAATGAAATAATGAAAATTTAAATATCTGTAAGCTATTTTTATAGCATTCAGTGGCAAAACAAGGTTTAGGTTTAAGATTTTTATGGTTAGTGTTACTCATTCAATGATAGCTGTGATGGAATTTGGTTACACACTAGAGCTGACGGAGTAATTTTCAACACTGCCCGTCACCGAGCCAAAACCAAAACAACCGACATCTGAATTCGCGAGCTACTTTTCGCGGATGATGCGACACTGACAGCACACACAGAAACTGGTTTGCAACAACTCGTGTCAAGCTTCTCCAACGCCTGCAAAGAATTTGGTTTGCAAATCAGCTTGAAAAAGACAAACATCATGACGCAAGGCACATGTTCTGCTCCTACCATCAATATCGACAATGAAAACTTGGAGTTTATGGACAGCTTCACCTACTTGAGGTCCAAGGTCTCCAATTCACTGTCAATCGAGGATGAAATAAACAGTATAATTGGCAAGGCATCTGCCGCAATGGCTAAACTAAATAAACGGGTCTGGCAAAACACCAAGCTAACGGAGGAAACCAAACTGTATGTCTATCGAGTCTGCGTCATCAGTATGCTGCTATACGGTAGCGAAACATTGACCACTTATACATACCATGAGCGCAAACTTAATAGCTTCCACTTGAGGTGCCTGCGTCATGTTCTTGTATGAAATGGAAGAACAAAGTGCCAAATTGTGAGGTCCTGTTGCGTGCCAATACCCAGCATTTTCTCAAGTCGTAAAAAAAACGCCTAAGATGTAAAAAGAATGAGCCCTGGTCGTATCCCCAAGGACCTCCTATATGGAGAAGTGGCATCAGGAAAAGGAAGACAGTTCGCCCACGTCTCCGATTTAAAGATGATTGCGAAAAGGACATGAAAGCAGCCAGAAAACGCACAAACGACTGTGTAAGGCAGAAGACCTATATTTGTGGCGCACAGCTGTCAAAGAGGGCGTCATAGTGGCCGAGAAGCGAAGGATGTAGTAGGGTACAGAAAGAAGAGCTAGGAAAAAGGCCAAAACATTGGGAAGCACAGAGTTCGTGTACAACAGCTGTGGTAAAAACTATCACTCAAGGATAGGACAGCACAGCAACACGTGGAAATGCCACTCAGGCCAACGGTGATGTACTAACGTATCGTGAGACGTCATGATGCCGGTTATTAGTGTTACTTAATATTAACTCACAGTGCCTCTCAAACCCCTCCTCAAGGCCCCGTCTCCACCTGCCCCAACTGAATATTCTTCCAATGCATCTTTAAAGTTGTTCTATCTTGCTAACACTATTTTGAGGGCAACATTGAAAATTATAAAGCTATTGGAGGGCCGCATATAATGTAATGTACGTTTTTTATTTAAATGTCTTGGTAAGTAATCAATGAAATAATTTTTTTTTGTAAAGAAAATAAGTTTACATAACGTAGATAACGTCTTAATTAAATTACATTTCTAACAGACTAGACCAATATATTTTCTAATAAGGATAAAAGGTTTTGAAAATATTTTAACAATATTTGAAAAATATTATGTTGCATACATTTACATTATGGGTTCATATCAATAGTTTTAATGAAGATTTTTTTAAAAACACCATACACATACAGTTACAAATTTATTGATAACACTTATTTCTAATGATATGTATGTAAGTGGTTGTAAGAATTTATAATTCATTTGAAATCTGGTGCAAGTTTATTGTAGAAATTTGCATGACTGCATTTAAGTTGCATCAGATCAGAAAAACCTATTCTTAGATTTATTGATTTTTAAGCAAGAAAATGCCTACTCACAAAACTTAACGAGTTTTAAAAATGAGATGAAAATAATGACTAAACTTTAGCTCCAAAGTTTCTGATGTTTGGGAATGAGTGTTCAGACAAAGAACCATACAAATCCAACAATTGTTAAGGCTAAATTTGTTCCTTCGGGTAATGATTGGCTTGTATGTACTCTGTTGAGGACTGGGTCTATCAGGGTATAGACACCAGCACCTATATGACTCTAGTTGTCTAGGGTTATATTGTACTAATGGTATTGCTCTATTATAGTCTATAATTTACAGTAGCAACTATTAACTATACGACTATAAGAATAATAACTCAACGCCTCTGCGTATATAACAGAGAATAGTGACATTTAATACCATAAGAATTAACAACAAATAAAACAGATAATCAATACACAGTTAGACAAACTAATTACTGATATAAATCACTACACATTAGACAACTACAATGGATGTTCTATGAATGTCCCCCGACTTCCCTGGTCAGTGGGACGTGTCAAATAGATGACTGACGGGTCGCCGCTTCTATCGCTCCGCTGGCGAGAAGGGGTGACCTCTACGTGGTTCGCCAGACGAGTAAGGTAGTGGAGCAGACCACAACCTGAAACCGACAAACCCCTGGCTTGGACAGCCGAAGACCGTTGTTAGGCGCTAGGTGCTAGTCATATATGATTACAGTCGCTGTACGGATCTTAGGCAAAGCATTTAGATGCAATGCCGATGATGAAAACCAAAGTACCCGTTGAGGGTCGGGTTACTCCGAAGCGACCGTTTCGTCCCCCTCAATTTAACTAGCAACGCTGTTGAGCGGTGCCGGTTTAGGGCCAGGAGCGCCAGTACGGAATAGCAAAAGGTACCGCTAGGAAACGCTTTTGGTCGCCAGCTCTGAGGAAACCTTCCGGTGGGGTTTAAACCCTAGTTAGGTCAGTGATGATCCCCACGCTTTGCGGCGATCTAAACTATATAGACTCGTAAGCTTTGCCGTGGTGGCGCCAAAGTGATACTATGTTGATAGCGAGTCACAGTAGGGAAATTCCACACCTCCCTCGGGAGGCACACTTTAGTGGGAGGCGTTTTCGGCCCAGTGCCCTGGACGCCCAGGCGGCCGCTTGTAGCAGCGACCGCTCCGGGGGGGCTTCTCAGTCTTTACGTCCCTTAGGGGGCCAGAGGGCTGAGGGGGTTTTCCGGGAAGCCCCATGAAGAGCGCAGGCTCGGGACTGCTGATTTTCTTCCACATGTAGGATTTCCACATGTAGGATCGCTCCGCAGGCAAGCGTAGCGTCTCCCAATTAGATCGGGCGATCTCTTTCCCCTACGCCCGTCAGTGGTCAAGCATTGTTACGTGCACTGAGTGACAGCTAGGATTGGTCAGAGCGATGACTCTCTTCCAATGGTTCTCAAATGTGAGGCAAGGCCACATTGTCCCTTCCTCTCAACACCAGACGTCTTCTGCTTGGTCTGCTCCTCTGCTATGTTACTTAGTAGTTCTTCGTCTAACCTACTAGTACTTACTAGCTGAAAACACACTTCTCAGCTAGGCTCACAACTCCTCACAGTCTTATCGCCTTAAGCTTTGGGTCCAGTATATAAGGACCTCTGGCCATGCCATGACGGCGTCTGTCCTACATTTCTACCAATTATATTGGATGAATCTTAATTGTTCTGGGTTGTACCTGTGCCAACTTTCTTCTGGTTGGTCAGACCCTAAGTCCCAGTAACTTTTTGGTGACCCCTGCAACATCGATTATCAGACTTTGTCTGAGCAAATACAATGTGGGACGTGGTGGTCGAGAGGTAGCGCTCTCGACTGTCATACCGATGGTCACGGTTTCGAATCCACACGAAGGTGAGGATTTGTTCTCGCGGCCTGAGGAGTCCCCGAGTCACCCAGCTCCGAATGGATACCTAACTAGACAATAGTTAGGCGGCTGGGGTAATGCGTGGAACCCCTATAGCCGTGGCCTGTGACCGCTGCATCACTTGCCAACAGATCATCTCTCATGGTCTGTGGACGCAATTATCTTCTGCATAGAAGGAGCGTCTGTATATCTAAGATAATGTAGCATCCCTACAAAATGTCTAGCCTAATTATAATATTTCGTCCTGATAAACTGTAAACTGTAGGCGACCTTTCACCAGCGTTTCCAACTTTACTCTTTGTCCCTCCAAAGTTAACTTAGTGTCCCTAACAGAAAATTCAATAAAATTCACATCAACTATTAAGACTTAAAAGACTCTGCAGTGATGAGGCAGACTTCTTGGAAAGAAGTGATGAGATGCTGGACTTTTTTAGAAGGAGGTCATACCCGGAAACAATCTTAACATCAGCTGTCAATAGAATTAAAGGCATGACCAGACAGTACACATTTACATCATCTGTTCACGATCAATGTGATAGATGCAAATTTGTTTTAACTTTCCATCCCCATAATTTTAAGGCCCGCCAGGTGATTCTCAAAAACCGACCAATCCTTATGGCTGACCCTCTAACTCAGCAGGTCTTCAAAAAACCTCCTCTTTTTGCTTTCCGGAGAGATAAAAGCCTCAGAGACATACTTGTAAGAAGTCACCTTCCCACAATGAAAGCACATATTGGAACAAAAGGTTGCAACCGTAACCGTTGCAATACTAGTCCATATGTGGTTGAAATTAACAAAATTTCTTTCCCTCTTGAACAATTCTTAATAAAAGATGGATTCACTTGCTACAGGCGCAACGTGATTTATGCAATTATTTGCAAGAGATGTCATAAAATTTATGTGGGTGAGACAGGTCGTCGTCTTGGAGATCGGTTTAGAGAACACCTGTACAATATAAATAAACAGGCTTAGTGTCCTGTGTCTAAACATTTTAACAGTGTTGACCACGATGGCATTTTGGATATTGTAGTTACTGGTATTCTATATGCAACCAATACCCATGATAGAGTGCACATGGAAAATAGACTCATAAAACGATTTGGTACGTTGGCTCCATATGGAATTAACCAAATCCACAATTTTACCTGACTGCAAAATCGTTTTCCCGTTGTGGTTTTCACGGTTACTTTAGATACTTCAACTTCCTCCTTTTTCTTATATTCTATGTCCGTGTTTATTTTTGTCTTTCATTTCTTTTCATTTTATCACATAGACTTTAATATGTTTTAATTTTAAGTTATATGTAAGTACATGTAATTGTTTTTGTACTGATGAAGGCATGAGCCGAAACGTCTACCATTATTTGTATTAGTTGATAATAAAGCTTTAATTTATTGTTTCCTTACACAAATAGTCACATTCTTCAGCCAATACATCTAACTGAGCTTTGATTTTTGTACTAATTTCATCAGAAATATTTTTTTGTTTTAGGAGAGGGAAGTGACAAAACATGTTTTCACTTGCTTGTCTTGAAATAAGTGAGAGTTTAGTTTGAAATGATATTACATGAGCATACATTTCATGTGCTAACATACCATTGTCTTGAAGTTAAACATGCAGTTCAATTAATATTTCCATTATTTCAATGGCAAATATAAATTTTAGCTTCCACTCTGCATCAACAATGTTGGCCTTGAAGTCACATTCTATACCCTTTATCTATAGAAACATTTCTATTTCTTCTTTAAGATCACCATACTCTTCTTAAAAACTTTCCGAGACACAACCATCGAACTGTACTGTCGTACAGGGCATAAGAATGTTTAGTTTCTAGATCGTCTAACAATGCTCTGAACTGCCCGTGATTGAGTCCTCTTGATCTGATGAGGTTTATGACACTAACAACTGGGTCAATAACATGAATGCTTATTATTTAAAACAGATTTACGCAAACTTTCCTGGTGAATCACACAGTGAAGTGGTAAATACTTTGTGGTCGGGATATTCGGACTTACTCTTATCAGTGATCAACTTTATCAGTCCTATATTTTTCCAGTTAAAGCTCGAACACAATCATTCGTAATACTGGCAATCTTGTTCCTCATTAACCCAGCTCTTTCAATACAGCTACTAACAGCATTGAATATATCGAGGCCGGTGGTAGTATCTTTGATCGACTCAACATTCAGTACCTCTTCGAAGGGTTTGAAAGAATTATTTATTCCACGTATAAAAACTAATATTTGAGCAGTATCCTGTACATTAGTAAACTCGTCCAATGGCAGGAGAGTAGCACAAATACTTCTTTCTTAAAGTTGAAGATTTAAATCTTAACTTATCTTTTCAACAAGTCTGACCACATTTCTTCTGGATAATGTAATACTGTCAAACTTGTTTTGTTCTGGACACAGAATGTTTCTTGCATCTAGTAAACATTCCTCAATAAATTTAACATCAGAAAATGGATTGTTGTGTTTGACAATTGTGTGAGACATCACCAAAACTGGTCTCTGTTGCAGCATCTTGAATTGAAGACTGTTTTGTATACACAGTTTGTTGTGTCTCCACACATTTTATCAACTCCATGTATTTTCTTTTCCTTTGATCAGATGTTAGAATGTGACCGAAACTGTAATGTTTTGTCTGGCGATGTCTTTTTAAGTTATATTCTTGAAAACCAGCCACTGATTCGTGACACAGCAAGCAAAGAGATTTGTTGCCCACTTGTATATAACAATATTTGTTAATCCTTCGTGTTTCAAGACCCGACAGTCGTCTTTAATCTTACGTTTTTTTATGCTCTCATAAAAAGATCTTAAATTTATTTATTTAAAATGTTGCAAAACTAACAACCAATGTGCTTCCAGCGCACTCCATTTGTAGGATATGATTGAGGGGCGGGGAGGGTAGCTTTATTTGAGATGATACATAATTTTTTTAAGATGTATTATTTATTAATTATATTAGCTTTTAGCGATATTTTATTTTTAAATCTTTTTAATATTAACTAAAAATCCTACATCCCGACATAATGCCTGAGAAAAGTGAAAAACAATTAAATATAATTTGAAAGTCAACTTTCAACCTTTATGAAATGATATTGTCCGGGTATTTATAATCATTGAGAAACATTCAGCCAATCAAATTACATCAATTCTAGTATAGTAAATTACTCAACATTAAACACTAATATTAAACGTAGTATACTTTCATTGACGATATATTTTTTTAAATATATAAACTAAATTAAGCTTATGATTTAGACATTCTGCCGTGGAATGTGTCAAATGACCAATAATTGCACCACGGAACTTAACAGTTTTCAGAATTAAGTTGACTATTTATCATCTTTTACTAAGAATTAGATTGAACAATCAGATATCCCTCTATTAGGACTTACGATATCCTCGGCATTGAAAATTTGGTATTTCCCAATTTGGATTTCTTGTAATTTTTTCTTAATGTAATGGACAACATTTTAATAGAAAAAAATGCAAATTAGAACATTCACTTTCAACACTTTTTTTTCTTAATATATATATATGTAATTGTAAATTTATGTATATTTCTTTATCAGATCATTTGAGGGAAGTTTACTTAGCTCTCAACGGTTCTCGAAAGATTATTCATTGGACATCATTATTGGTTCGACTGAAGGACAATAATGTCATACGAGACCTTCCGGTCAGTGGACGTCTTGCTGTCCATCCACTGGTCATCTACTACTTTCAGACGTCTTTGACAAATAACATTTTAGAGGTCGCTGACCAGTCTTGTAGTACGTAAGTTTGACCAATTAGAAATTTAACACCAGCTAAACCTATTTATATTGACGTTATTTCTGAAGTTAAGTTCAATTCCATAGATATAATAGAAACTAAGCAAATTTTTACAGTCATTCATTAAGTGTGTCACAGACATTCATGCTGCTTACTTAAAAATAATTCTAATTTTAACTTGTCTATTGACAAAATCCACGCTGTGTAAACCATACACCAAGATACATTTTTTACTTGCCTTGCTCTATATTACGAGATTCAGACGCGTGCTAGTTTGGGGTGGGCCCAATCCGGGTGTGTCCTGGTATGAAACTTGTAAAGAGACTCACACATCTAAAGGGTTAAAACGAAATTTTAACATCGAGTTTACATCTATTGTTTTCCTTCTGATTAGATCAATTAACAGTGTCATCCTAAAATAAGCTAACAATGACAAAGTACTTCTCCAAAAAACATTGCTATTAGTTTGGATGTAACCAAATTTTACTCTAACTTGAGTCAATCACATCATCCTTTCTGTATTATTTATATTTAATATATGAAAAATGTCATTTCTGATTGTGACGAGATTTGTGCGGACTCTTTAGACTCAGTAACCCCTAGCGACTGAACCACCCCGAGAGGAGGGGGGGGGGTAACCAGCCGTCTCAAAATTTGACAGATATGCGTGCATACTTTCTGCTACGGGGCTGAATAAAGGAAGTCCTAATACCATTGATCATATTTTTGGACACAACCAATCAAGGATAATGGAAATCACATGAAATCCGAAATATAAGCCGTGCACAAACACCAACTCAGTCTTTTCCACTGCCCAACCACGGAGGTATTCATCAGACAAGATCAGTCACCGTGTTATATCAAGGAAAAGCCAGCAATCCACCAGTCTAGTAAGAGTGAACTCTTATCTTATTTTATTCATGCACATTGATTATCACTTGTATTTTATTATGGCCGATTGATATCAATCCTGTCCGATTGACATGGATTTATTACCCCACGGGACACATTTTACCGTGTTGGGACCCATGTATATTCTTACCAATAACATGTTTACTTAAATTATAATGTGCCTGCACACGCGATCTCCACCAAATAGATGGACCAGCGTGTGTGGATGGTTAATTATATCTTTAGTTGTGTAGATTGTTTTAATAATTGCTGAACTCCGTGTGAGGTGTTCGCCAAATAGGCCGACACCCGTGATAGTAAGCATACACAATTAATCAAATTAGTATGTCAAATTGTTATACCCTTCTGGCGGCTTGCTCTGAACGGCTTGTCGTTGGAAGGAGGAACGTCATAGGTCTGTGAAATAGAAGATTCCCCGAGTTTTATTTCTATTTTCATAGACTGGTTCCTGGTACGCCCGAGTTTAGATGCATCTGAATTCCCGGGAGACGACCAGAGGTATTGCACACTTGAGGCTGTCGGACCACCGTCCCCCTTCTTGTGTATGATTGCTGTAGAGAGGAGTGCTACCCTTGCCACGCGACAGCAACTAGCGTCCGTGTCAGCTAGGACACTAGCAGATCTCCTAGTGCTAACATCGGACCTAATCACATGAATCTCCGTGAATTAGGCCGATAAGCACAATCGTCACAGAGCCCTGTGCTCTTCAACCATCCGGCTAATCGGTGTTTTTACGCCGTTGAACCGAAGCCGTCCACAGGACGAAGAACGTCATTTGCAAGCACGTGGATAGAAGTTCCAGCGTGTACGATCGACCAGATCGACATCGCATCCTACACATTGTTTACCAACTCAGCTGACCGCTTCATTGTTTGTCAACACGAGAGGNGACCCAGTGACCAGGGACTACACACACTTAATTTAAGTATAACCTTTAAAGAGACATCGGCATAAGGCAGGCCGTATGATGACACCTAGCTAGCCTATTTACTATTTGCTTTAAATAGTTAATATAAGGGCACTTCGTTATCTACCCAGTAATTTGTCATTGTATATATATTGTAAATTAAAGTTTATAATTTGTATTATACAACGATTCTTGGTCTTAATCATTTGCGGAGATCACTGAAGTATATCCTTGTGTGTGTAAAATAATAATAATAATAATACCCTAGACAACAGCCACATAACACACATTTCACCACACTGATGGTGATAGGTTTCGTCGGGCATTTAATCCTCAAGCACGACTAAGTAAATATTGGATAAAATGTTTGATTCTTGTAAGTTTTGATATTTCGCGCTCATTTCAAATCATCAAAATATATAATTTGCTATGTATGTTCGTTCGTTCGTAACGCAATTTAATCAGTCAATATAAATATAAGATTTTAGAAAGCGAACCGCTTTAAAAAAAAAATCCTTTAAAAATTAATGCACCAACAATTACTCCTTTCGAACGGTCGCATAAAAATGTTCACTATGGGAATGAGATTTAATTTTTCTTTCTTTCTTTCTACATTTTCTTATTATTTTCTATTATCCGGCTTTCAGGCTAAAGGGACAATTACAAAAACAATACTAAAATCATCTACTGGGTAAAAGGAACCGTCGCTAACTCATAATTTTTCATCTTTATCATTTGGCTAAATGGGTGCACATGTCGATCATTTATCAGGACTTGTGTATTCCGAGTTCATGGACAAATTTGTCATCGAACTGGGCACAAGGATCCAGAAGATGGAGCTCAACGACAATAGGGTTCTTCATTTCTAAAACCGGAAAACGTCATAGCTCATTTCGTAATGTTCTTTTTTTTTATAGATTAAATTTTAGCGGAACAAAGTTTTGAGGCATAAATACAATCAAATCACTATGTTCTCAAAATTGTTAGCTTAGTAAAATTAGGAAATTGTTTTTTATTTTGCAAGTCCAATAAGCTGTCTTAATTTAACGAAGAATATAGAATTAGCTGATGAGATCAATCATTTTCAATATACCTACATTCACGTATTGACTCGTATCTTTTATTAATTTTTTTATGAATTTGTCCTTACAAAAGATAAATTTAGATATAATATTTCTATTAATAGATTTCCGCCATATTATGAACATCCCTATATTGTCAAATTCCGTCATTTTTGACGGGTTATTACTAGTTGTAGATATGACTCACAAATTTCGTCTTTATTTTATTAAATTCCTTTTAAGCTGGATATTCGACTAGCGGGTGTTGTCTTCCATTTCAGCTACATCAACTTTATGTGTCGTGTGTTGAAGACAGCAGACTGCAGCATGAAGCTCCATGGCAGGAAGGGTCAGGTGTATGGATGTCTAGCTCAGGAGTGGCCACACATTCGAGGCATCATGCAGCGAGCCATTCATTGTAACACGGGGAACTTCGAAGCTTTCTTGAGGGTGGGTTGAGTTAAATAATGTTGTTGTTAATGTTATCATAGAATATACATAGAATGTCCGTGATAGCTATTAGGTCAAATCATGAACGATGTAAAGAAATTGTGAAAGATGAAAGATGGTCACCACAAAAATATGTACAGGGTTTTTTTATTTCTCAGACCGGAAAACGTCATTACATCATGTTATTATTTTAAGGCAACGATCTCGTAAAAAATCCTCTTCAGTAAATTAAAAATACATCTAGATTCTATAAAGAAATTATAATAATTTTTTTTTAAATTTAATTTTGTATAATTAAAATTCAAATAAAAAATGTCCTTACTTTGGCTTAAATGAAAGAAGAATTATCTAATATTTAATGAGATGCGTCCTCAAAGAATATGCTTTATATTTTATTTATATTTCATTTATATATGGATGAAATTTGTCCAAATGAAAACCTCAAAATTTTCTCTTAGTAGATTCCCGCAATAAAACCTAAGGACCTACTTCATGATTATTTTATACACTGATCTGATATTATATAAGTCATATAGAATTAATGAGTGTATTATGCTTCAATCAGTTCGATATGCCCTTGTTATATTTTAATCAGGTAGGAGTCCAGGCCAGACGTCTGATCATAACCTGTTTCGCGAATGAAGCCAAGCTTTTCTACAGAAGTCTCTTTGAAAGTTCCAAAGTATTTGGTTCTGCTCGCCAGACGGCAGTATTAGAGGGTTGTCTGGCCTTGGTCAACACATTTGGTCCAGGTATTTCAGTTTTCTCCCTACCATTTTATCACAACTGTTCAAGCTAAAAAGAGATCACACGACATATGTCTATAATATTACAAAATTATTGGTCTACAGGCCCTCCCCATTTTCCGTAATGATGTATTTGGATCTAGCCCACTGAAATAATGACTTAATTAACCTATGAAATGTTGACTTAACTTAACACAATGGACTTAGCCAGATGAAATATTTACTTAATTAATATAACAGTATTGACAAGCCAACAGAATGCAATAGTAGAATGCAAAAGTAGCAAACGTCAGATTATTATTATTACGAAAGATTATTATTATTACTAAGATATTGTGACAAATATCTTGCTAAGGTAAGTATTGAGCAGACAGTTGTAGAAAACGTTGAACTTATTACAGGCAAAGCACAGAGCCTACAGCAATAGGTTTTGGGAATTACTGAGACAATGAACGAAATGCCTTAATTTCAGATAACTTTGCCCTGAAATAAATTTATAAAACGTTGAGATTAGTGGGAGAGGGAAGCTAGAAACTCTACCATTGATGTAATCTTCGCTCTGTTTTCCTCTATAGTTTGATTATATCTTTGAATATATCTTAGATATACAGACGCTCCTTCTATGCAGAAGATAATTGCGTCCACAGACCATGAGAGATGATTGCTCTAATTTTCCCACCCAGCTGTTGTCCCTCTAACTTTTCACCTTAAACAGATTTTTTGTAGTTTTCCCTACCCTCGATTTGCCATTCTAAGCTTACCAAACTAAAATATTTATCGATTGAATTTTTTTATTCTAAGTTTTGTCAATCTAATTTTCCTCACAGGCAGTGGCGTAGCTGGGAATTTGTAAGGGTTTTGGGGCCCAGGGAGCTTAACCTCTTAGGGGCCCCACATGCATAACTGTAGCGTAATATTTAATGTTTAAAAAAAATTGGACACTAATCTGAAGGCCCCCTACAGGGGGGGATTTAAAATTTTGACCCCCTCCCCCTCCTATAGCTACACCACAGCTCATAGGTTTGTCACTCTGTTATACTCTCAAAAAGTTTGTCAGCCTAAGTTTTGTCAACCCTAGTTTTGTCACTTCAATTATCTTCCCGCTATTTCCCATCCATAGATTTATTGTCCATCTGTTTTCTCACAAATAGGTTGACAAATCAAAGTCATGCAGCCAACATTTTTTTTCACTCTACGTTTACAATGTCAAGACCATAGCTAATGTCGCTATAAGCTGGTTTTTTATTATTATTATTTTTAACAACGCATTAGTTTTCCAACCCTTACTTTCGTCACTCTAATTTTTCAGCAAACAGGTTTTTCAAATTTTCCCGTTAACGTATTCTGCTTCCCTTACTAGTTATTTTTAGAAAGTACCTGACAATACAACCAGCAAATGTCCTTGAGGAGCTTTCCCCCACTTTCCCCCCCACCCCACCCCCCACCCCGGTCACACTCTAAATCCAACATTCCGGATATTACCCAATTAAATTCAAGTGTTCCAGTGTATCACGTGACGTTGTATTATTTTTCCGGTATTGTTTTCAATTTTTAAAAAAAATGTAAGAGTCATCTTACTGGCAATGTGACAACGTCTCAGTAATCTCTAGTAAATCCTTGATTTCAATGAGTTCATTATTTCACAAGAGCCCGGCAGTTTGTAAGGAACTTAAGCCAAGACTTTTTTTGTTTACGTTTCCGCTGTTGCAATAAAGGGCCCATTTACCATTATATTTATTAAAGTAATGTCAGATATTGGAAAATATTCAATTACGTTAAATGTGTCAAAGCCAGATTGGAGTTGTTGTTTTTTTTTAAATAAGATATTTTAGTACTGTAAATCATATATCTAATCCAACTCTAAGCTGTTTTAGTATACAACAAGTTTGAAATAAATGAAGAACACAATAGAAACATTGCGTACATAGGTTTAAACATGCGCACAACAGTCAAAACATACGAACTACAGTTCAAACATACGAACAACAGTTCAAACATACGAACAACAGTTCAAACATACGAACAACAGTTCAAACATACGAATAACAGTTCAAACATACGAACAACAGTTCAAACATACTAACAACAGTTCAAACATACGAACAACAGTTCAAACATACGAACAACAGTTCAAACATACTAACAACAGTTCAAACATACGAACAACAGTTCAAACATACGAACAAAAGTTCAAACATACGAACAACAGTTCAAACATACGAACAACAGTTCAAACATACGAACTACAGTTTAAACATACGAACAACAGTTCAAACATACAACCAACAGTTCAAACATACGAACATCAGTTCAAACATACGAACATCAGTTCAAACATACGAACATCAGTTCAAACTTACGAACAACAGTTCAAACAACAGTTCAAACATACGAACATCAGTTCAAACATACGAACATCAGTTCAAACATACGAACATCAGTTCAAACATACGAACATCAGTTCAAACATACGAACAACAGTTCATACATAAGAACAAAAGTTCAAACATATGAACATCAGTTCAAACATACGAACAACAGTTCATACATACGAACAACAGTTCAAATATGCTTATGTCAAGTAGCTGTTAATCAACAGAGAACACAAGAGAGTAGGTACAATGTTATAAAAAGAAGTTATTTAAGAAGTTATATCTACACCACATATTACACTACAGTAATTTGGTTTTTAAAAACAACACATTTTGCTGTCCAGGAATCGACTGGCAGTTTGCTGAGGCACACATGGATTCGGCCATAGACACACTCAGAGATCAAGGACCCGTGTTCTTCTACAAGTGGGCTCTCAGGAGGAAGGCGATATTTCTCAACAGACAAAGTCGCTACCAAGAATCCTTAAAGTACTTCTTTTTCCTTGTGTCAGTAAGGGTGGTAACAATTGTCGATCCAAGGGCAGTGATGTTAGTTCTAGCTAGATTCGTCGTCTTTTAGGGATGACATGACGCTCTTTTACGATCCCACAAGTTCTTTCCAGGGATGACCAATGTGTTGGACGTGGCCAGTGTGTTGGGCGTAGCCATAAAGCTGACCAATGAGGTAGACATCTGGAGTATCTCCACTTCCGCTATATTTGACTCTTCTGTTCTTACAACTTTAATCCGTTGACATACCTTCCATTAGGACAAGACTCTATTCCTTTGACTTTAATCTGTTGACATACCTTCCATTAGGACAAGGCTCTATTGCCACGAACTTTAATCTGTTGACATACCTTCCATTAGGACAAGGCTCTATTGCCACGACTTTAATCTGTTGACATACCTTCCATTAGGACAAGACTCTATTCCCACGACTTTAATCTATTGACACACCCTTAATTAGGACAATGTTCTATTCTCACCACTTTTATCTGTTGACATACCTTCCATTAGGACAGTGCTTCTCAATTATTTTCTGTCATTCCCCCCTAGGAAGAAGAAAGCATTTCGCGCCCCACCACCGCGCAACTCTAAATAGTATCATTTGTAAAATTGTTATAAGTACACCTCTGATGACGACAAACGAACCCCCCTTTACAGAGCCTCGAGCCTCCCCCTGGGGGCTCGCCCCCCCCCTATTTTAGAACCACTGCATTAGGACAAGGCTTTATCCAACCACACTGGGAATTTTCAGGAGTGAAAGCGTATAAGCTCTAAGCTCGCAGCCCCTTCAGAGATACATTTTCCATTTTAATTCTTTCAAATACTGCGACTCTGCCTATTCTTTCAGCCACACGAAGACAGGGTAGACCTCTAAGTGCTGGCTTAATGTAATCTGACTTTCTCATCTTCAATACAATCCTCGGTCAGTGCTTTGTACTTTCTGGAGTCTCTGTAGTTGGTTTTGAGGTAATCCCCACAGACTACTGTTGCTTTAATCCAATCTCGATTATATTATAGAAACAACAATGTCATTTTCTGTTCTCTTATTCAGTTGAAGACACAACTGATCCAGGCCACGAAATGACACAAACTAGATTTAACCACATAAACCGATATATATCGTCCAGTAGGACATTGCGCGACTTTAATCTGTTGATCAACCGATCAACCGTCCAATATGGCATGGCTATATTTTCTTATTCATTGTGTTTTTAAGTTTCATTAATTTCGTTGTTCTTGTTGTTAAAAAATATAAAGAAAAGACACTTTCTTTCCGGTTATCCCTGAATCTCGGTAGAGCTCAACCTTCTCCCTGACTTTCTTCCCATTACGTAGTGTATAAGTATAAGCTCTACCACACTCTGTAGTGTTCAATCTTCTCCCAGTCTTTCTATTTCATTACGTAGTGTACTTTATGCTTAGAACAAAGCCAATTGCATTTCCTTATTGACAGGTATTTCGCACTGGCTAAACGAGTGACCAAAAGAGATGACCTCCGTGACCCCAATGACCCCATTCAAGTGTCGGAACTGCAGGAGAGCGAAGATGAAATCACTGCAGAGATCTATGAGACAACGCCTATGATTTTTGGTGGTAAGGTGTGACGTCAGAATGGGGTCAGTTGTGGTATCAGAATGGGGTCAGTTGTGATATTAGAATGGGATCAGATGTCATGTCCGAATGGGATCAGCTGTGATGTCCAAATGGGATCAGGTGTGATGTCAGAATGGGATCAGGTGTGATGTCAGAATGGGATGAGGTGTGATGTCAGAATGGGATCAGGTGATGTCAGAATGGGATCAGGTGATGTCAGAATGGCATCAGGTGAGATGTCAGAATGGTATTAGGTGTGATGTCAGAATGGTATCAGGTGAGATGTCAGAATGGTATCAGGTGAGATGTCAGAATGGGTTCAGGTGTGATCTCAGAATGGGATCAGGTGTGATGTCAGAATGGTATCAGGTGTGATGTCAGAATGGTATCAGGTGAGATGTCAGAATGGTATCAGATATGATGTCAGAATGGTATCAGGTGAGATGTCAGAATGTGATCAGGTGAGATGTCAGATTGGGATCAGGTGTGATGTCAGAATGGGATCAGGTGTGATGTCAGAATGGGATGAGGTGTGATGTCAGAATGGGATCAGGTGAGATGTCAGAATGGGATCAGGTGATGTCAGAATGGCATCAGGTGAGATGTCAGAATGTTATTAGGTGTGATGTCAGAATGGTATCAGGTGAGATTTCAGAATTTGATCAGGTGAGATGTCAGAATGGGATCAGGTGAGATGTCAGAATGGGATCAGGTGATGTCAGAATGGGATCAGGTGTGATGTCAGAATGTGATCAGGTGAGATGTCAGAATGGTATCAGGTGAGATGTCAGAATGGTATCAGGTGAGATGTCAGAATGGTAGCAGGTGTGATGTCATAATGGTATCAGGTGAGATGTCAGAATGTGATCAGGTGTGATGTCAGAATGGTATCAGGTGAGATGTCAGAATGGGACCAGGTGATGTCAGAATGGGATCAGGTGTGATGTCAGAATGGGACCAGGTGTGATGTCAGAATGGGATCAGGTGAGATGTCAGAATGGTATCAGGTGAGATGTCAGAATGGGATCAGGTGATGTCAGAATGGGATCAGGTGTGATGTCAGAATGGGATCAGGTGTGATGTCAGAATGGTATCAGGTGAGATGTCAGAATGGTATCAGGTGAGATGTCAGAATGGTATCAGGTGTGATGTCAGAATGGTATCAGGTGAGATGTCAGAATGGTAGCAGGTGTGATGTCATAATGGTATCAGGTGAGATGTCAGAATGGGATCAGGTGAGATGTCAGAATGGGATCAGGTCTGATGTCAGAATGGGATCAGGTCTGATGTCAGAATGGTATCAGGTGAGATGTCAGAATGGGATCAGGTGCGATATCAGAATGGGATCAGGTGAGATGTCAGAATGTGATCAGGTGAGATGTCAGAATGGTATCAGGTGAGATGTCAGAATGGGATCAGGTGTGATATCAGAATGGTATCAGGTGAGATGTCAGAATGGGATCAGGTGAGATGTCAGAATGGGATCAGGTGAGATGTCAGAATGGGATCAGGTGAGATGTCAGAATGGTATCAGGTGAGATGTCAGAATGGGATCAGGTGTGATATCTGAATGGTATCAGGTGAGATATCAGAATGTGATCAGGTGTGATGTCAGAATGTGATCAGGTGTGGTATCAGAATGGGGTCAGTTGTGATGTCAGAATGGGATCAGGTGTGATGTCAGAATGGGATCAGGTGTGATGTCAGAATGGGATCAGGTGTGATGTCAGAATGGGATCTGGTAAGATGTCAGAATTGGGTCAGTTGCGACTTCATAATAATTCAGTCTGCTATATAGCAATAAGAAGATAGTTGATAAAGCCTCAAATTTAAAGACTGCTGAGTTGTTCTATTTGGACTTTTATCTAGATGCCTGTAAACCAATTTTTTATCTAGATGTCTGTAAACCAATTTTTTATCTAGATGCCTGTAAACCAATTTTTTATCTAGATGCCTGTAAACCATTTTTTTATCTAGATGCCTGTAAACCAATTTTTTATCTAGATGTCTGTAAATAATTTTTTTCACTGTTCCATTCTTTAAACGTTTTTCTGTTTAAAATCAAAAAAGGCTTCTTTAAACGCTCTTTTAATATCTGGTGAACAGCTCAAAAAGATCACTACAAAAGGGCAAAGGTCATGTTGAGCAACTTGTTGCAAGTCATTGACGACCGTTGTCCAAGCCACCCTTATTTGGATGTTTTGTTACTCAACTTGGGACTCATTGAGGAGAAAGGTAAACACAACAAAATCACTATTCCTATTGATCATGTTCACATTTGATGTCTAAACAATGTTTCTTCAAATAAAGGAAGGATCAAACTCAATAAACACAGATGGTTTGGGAAAAACCGCTGCATGGTGTGGGAGATGGGTAGGGCGACGGGGTCATACCTTTGTCTTGGGAGTGCCACACACACACACATACATATATGTTATATATATAATAATAATATATATATATATATATAATGTACCCCTCAACTACATAATTTAGCATTATTGTTAAATGGAATCGAGGTTAGAAGACATGCAATTTTTTATTTTTTCGGAAACATCAATTTTAGAGTCAGTCGTTAGGAAGTCTTAAATATGTGACGTTTAAAAATTACAAACAGATATCAATTACGCAATTAAAAAGCCCATAACTCAGTCTTAGCGGGACTTAACGTATATCATTTTAGTCCATTATCTTAATTCAGCCCCAACATAATTTTATTTTTTGGAATGTGGCCCTCTTTACAAACAGTGTGGCCATCCCTGACACAGGTAGTATAGATAATAGATCTGACCCTGGCCTTATGTTTAAACATATCTTCACAGGAAGTAGATATCCTATGTTATGTCCTCCCAGGTAGTAAAGTTCCTGTTATATCTTCACGGATAGTAAAGATCCTGTTATATCTTCACGGATAGTAAAGATCCTGTTATATCCTCACAGGTAGTAAAGATCCTCTTATATCCTCTCAGGCAATAAAGATCTTACACAGGCCTTATGTTTAAACTATCCTATGTTATATTCTCACAGGCAATAAAGACCTGACGCAGGCCTTATTCTGGTACAAGCGATCCTATGAGGTTAGATGTTGCCTGGAGAAGATTGTCCCTCAGAACATGCTAGCAGCTATGCACTTCATGGCCATGACCTTGTCAAACATTGGAGACCTGGGTTAGAATATTTTCTATTTTAATAGCCCTATATGCCTATGTTTTGTTAAAGTTCTTGCCTTGGCATCTTGGGCACACATAATGAGGCCCTGAGCTGCCAGATTTTTATTTTCTTGAAACTTCATTGGTACCTCAAGTTACCAAGTTCTCAGGGAAAGCACGATTTACAATATTTTGTTTTTGTCTCATGTAGTTTAACATTGACTCTGATTCAGTATGAAATTAACTGAGTCTTTATAAAGAGATCTGGGTTTAAATGGATCAGTACATTGAGATTTGAGTTTAACTGGGTCAGTCAGTACATTGAGATTTGGGTTTAATTGGTCAGCACATTGAGATCTGGGTTTAACTGGGTCAGTACATTGAGATCTGAGTTTAACTGGGTCAGTACATTGAGATCTGAGTTTAACTGGGTCAGTCAGTACATTGAGATCTGGGTTTAACTGGGTCAGTCAGTACATTGAGATCTGGGTTTAACTGGGTCAGTACATCGAGATCTGAGTTTAACTGTGTCAGTCAGTACATTGAGATCTGGGTTTAACTGGGTCAGTCAGTACATTGAGATCTGGGTCAGTCAGTACATTGAGATCTGGGTTTAATTGATCACTACATTGAGATCTGGGTTTAACTGGGTCAGTACATTGAGATCTGAGTTTAACTGGGTCAGTCAGTACATTGAGATCTGGGTTTAACTGGGTCAGTCAGTACATTGAGATCTGGGTTTAACTGGGTCAGTACATCGAGATCTGAGTTTAACTGTGTCAGTCAGTACATTGAGATCTGGGTTTAACTGGGTCAGTACATTGAGATCTGGGTTTAACTGGGTCAGTCAGTACATTGAGATCTGAGTTTAACTGGGTCAGTCAGTACATTGAGATCTGGGTTTAACTGGGTCAGTACATTGAGATCTGGGTTTAAATGGGTCAGTACATTGAGATCTGGGTTTTACTGGGTCAGTACACTGAGATCTGGGTTTAACTGGGTCAGTACAATGAGATCTGGGTTTAACTGGGTCAGTACATTGAGATCTGGGTTTAATTGGGTCAGTACATTGAGATGTGGGTTTAACTGGGTCAATACATTGAGATCTGGGTTTAACTGGGTCAGTACATTGAGATCTGGGTTTAATTGGTCAGTACATTGAGATCTGGGTTTAACTGGGTCAGTACATTGAGATCTGGGTTTAATTGGTCAGTACATTGAGATCTGAGTTTAACTGGGTCAGTACATTGAGATCTGGGTTTTACTGGGTCAGTACATTGAGATCTGGGTTTAACTGGGTCAGTACAATGAGATCTGGGTTTTATTGGTCAGTACATTGAGATCTGGGTTTTACTGGGTCAGTACACTGACCCAGGGTTTAACTGGGTCAGTACAATGAGATCTGGGTTTAACTGGGTCAGTACAATGCGATCTGGGTTTAACTGGGTCAGTACACTGAGATCTGGGTTTAACTGGGTCAGTACATTGAGATCTGGGTTTAATGGGTCAGTACACTGAGATCTGGGTTTAACTGGGTCAGTACATTGAGATCTGGGTTTAATGGGTCAGTACATTGAGATCTGGGTTTAATTCGTCAGTACATTGAGATGTGGGTTTAATTGGTCAGTACATTGAGATGTGGGTTTAATTGGTCAGTACATTGAGATGTGGGTTTAATTGGTCAGTACATTGAGATGTGGGTTTAATGGGTCAGTACATTGAGATCTGGGTTTAATTCGTCAGTACATTGAGATATGGGTTTAATTGCTCAGTACATTGAGATCTGGGTTTAACTGGGTCAGTACATTGAGATCTGGGTTTAACTGGGTCAGTACAAAGAGAGATGAGTTTAACATATAGTTGATACATTTTCTCCCAGATCAAAGTGAAAAACATCTGAGAGCAGCATTGCAGATAAGTAAGTCATACGCTTGGGTCCACAATGACACAGCCATTGCCTTGACCTATTTCAGTGAAGTCAAGTTCAGGCAGTAAGAAATAAATTGAAAATAACTAAAAATGTATATTAATAATATATTAACTTTTGTTCAGAAGTTTTTGTATTTTAAATTCAACTTTTTATTGAGTTTTAATAGTTGTATTGTAAACACTAATTGCAATAGAAAGTGACTTGGTTTTTATCAAATTCTAAACAGCCAATCAAATATGTTCACTGTAGCTAAATTTAAAAACTCCATCTTTGAATTACATCAGATTTCATCAACTAGAGAAGGTATTTCTTTAAAAAAAACACATAATTTTAAAAACTATTTATTACTCTTTCAGAAAACAGTTTTATGAAGCCTTTGACAGTGCTGTTGAAGCTGATGAAATTTTCCAGAAGTCATGCAGACGTCACCAGTTCCGTCTGAATGTAATCATGAACCTTGCACATTATCGAACTTTGCTCAGACAACAGATGGCGCTCTACAGACAAGGTTATGACCACAGGTCATTGAACCCCAGTCTTGTCAAGTCACCTGAAGATTTTTTCAAATATTTGTTGCACGTTGGAAGTACGATGACCGAACACTTGACATTGGAAGGTCACCATTACATGATGTCAGCACTGGAACATGGGATGTTACTCCACTGGGGTAACTCTCCCACACAATTTGAGTCGTACAAGATTGAATTGTTCCAATATGTCCAAGACAATCCATGTGTGGGGGAGATTTTATTGTCTGACAAAGACTTTGAGAAAAAGTCTGAAGTGATCGCTCTGCACAGAGATTTGTTTGTTTATATTCAGGAAACTGCAAGTGAAGATCTGGAACTCGAGAAATTCAGTAGATATTTAAGCCAATCTTGTCAACAATGTCAGATATCAAAGGCCGTCAACTCTGATGTCAATATTTGGATTCAAGAGTTGCACTTCTTAATAGCCAAAAGAAGACAAAGCAGTCAATTTCATTTGAATTGAATATACAAAGGCAGCTAATGTGAGACATTGAATAAAACATGTACTGATATAAATGACACCATACGAAACTCTTTACTAAATCTGAACTGATTAACTCTAAATGTGCAATAAGGTTTTCGGAAAACTTCCGCCTCAGTGCCGTAAGAATTTCCAGAATTGCGATCAACCGGTTATGAATTTTTAAAAATTGCGTAAAATCCATTTATATTATAATTGTCATACTGACTTCAGCTTTTAGGATAAGAATGGTTATTTTATGTATCCAAATACCGTATTGAGTTTAAAACAATTTTTACTTGTAGTTTAGTACCATTATTTTAGTAATAAAGTATACCAAAATCGTAACTTCGGAGAAAAAAACCATAAAAACTACCAAAAAACTTTGCGAATCGAACGACAACACTAGCGAGGGAAAAAGCTGCCATTGCCGGAAGTCAAAAACATCGTTTTTCACGAACTGAAGAGTTTTTATTTTCTTTCTAAAGAGAGTTCTATCGAGGCACGCATTATCGCGCTTTGGTAAAAAAAAGGTAAATCGTGCATTATCGCGCTTTGACACATTAAGAGTTAAGTGAAAGAAAAGTTAAAAAGATTATTGCATTTCATTTAATCTGGTGCTCTCTTCATCTTTAAAATAACAATACTCTTAGCAGTGTATTTTGAGGTTGTAAGTCTGCATTGGTTTTGTAAAGATCAATATTATTAAATTTATGTAAATAGTAATTTTTGTTTGTGTCAATATAGAATTTAAAAAAAAAAAAATCATACAAATTTGATTCAACAAGAGTCCATGAATGTCATATAATTTAATCAGGATTTCTGAACTATTCTGTTGAATAAAAGTTATAAAAAAGTAATTGTGTAGAATATTGATATGATAAATATGCTATACTCTTAAATACATAGATACTACTGCCAAAACCAGGGGGCCAGTTAAAACCTTCTAGCAGGGGGCCAGTAAAACCTTCTATCAGGGGGCCAGTAAAACCTTCTATCAGGGGGCCAGTAAAACCTTCTAGCATGAGGCCAGTAAAACCTTCTAGCATGGGGCCAGTAAAACCTTCTAGCATGGGGCCAGTAAAACTTTGTACCAGGGGGCCAGTAAAACCTTCCAAAATGGGGCCAGTAAAACCTCCTCGCATGAGGCCAGTAAAACCTTCTAGCATAAGGCCAGTAAAACCTTTTACCAGGGGGCCAGTAAAACCTTCTAGCATGGGGCCAGTAAAACCTTCTAGCATGGGGCCAGTAAAACCTTCTAGCATGAGGCCAGTAAAACCTTCTAGCATGAGGCCAGTAAAACCTTCTAGCATGGGGCCAATAAACCCTAGTAACAGTTCAAACATAC
>MUZC01001169.1:631142-666313 GCA_002072015.1 Radix auricularia | reverse complement strand
AGCCATCTGGGATGGGGCCAGTAATACCTTCTAGCAGGGGGCCGGTAACACCTTCTTGCATGGGGCCAGTAAAACCTTCTAGCATGGGGCCAGTAAAACCTTCTAGCATGGGGCCAGTAAAACCTTCTAGCATGAGGCCAGTAAAACCTTCTAGCATGAGGCCAGTAAAACCTTCTAGCATGAGGCCAGTAAAACCTTCTAGCATGAGGCCAGTAAAACCTTCTAGCATGAGGCCAGTAAAACCTTCTAGCATGAGGCCAGTAAAACCTTTTAGCATGGGGCCAGTAAAACCTTTTAGCATGGGGCCAGTAAAACCTTTTAGCATAAGGCCAGTAAAACCTTTTAGCATAAGGCCAGTAAAACCTTTTAGCATAAGGCCAGTAAAACCTTCTAGCAGGGGGCCAGTAAAACATTCTAGCATGAGGCCAGTAAAACCTTCTAGCATGGGGCCAATAAACCCTAGTATTCTGTTCTCCACACAAGACAACAATGTTTTCCCATATTTAAAATGTTTATTTACAAAGATATTCACTATATTTCATGGTGAGAAAATATCTAGCACCCATGAGCATGGGAACATTTTTTTTTTAAATTGTTAAAATGTAAAAGAAATAATTACATAAATTTATAAAATCATTTTAAAAACTCCTCAAAAAAGTTCTTAAGTAGAAAATTATGATTGCACAAAAAAGACAGAGCAAGTTATTTCAAATATCATTCAATCTCTGTCCAGTAATTTCTACAGATGATGGCAACACCCTGACCTATTGCACCATTATACTATACAAACTTTTGTAACAAAACACAACAAAACTGATGCCAGTATTGGGGAAAAATCCATAACAGCACCAGCAAAATGTTTAGTCTTTTTTTTTCTCACAGTTAGTTTACACTTTTCAGAATACAAGGATAAAATCCCTGGGAATGTATGGAAAAAATGTGTTAAAATAATCAGACATCAAATAATCAACACCCATGTGTCAGCATCTTGAGGTGTCCAGATTTTTGATAGCCAAAATGTGAAGTCAATCTTGAGGTGTCCAGATTTTTGATAAGCCAAAATGTGAAGCCAATCTTGAGGTGTCCAGATTTTTTATAGCGAAAATGTGAAGCCAAATTTGAGGTGTCCAGATTTTTTACATCCTAATGTGTCTGCCACATGGTAATGAGTGGGAAATGATCACAGTTTTTGCAGTTAAGTCTGTTTACCAAAGGTCAGATCAAAGTCGTTGTCTTGTAAGGCAGAGAGAAAATCTCTAAAATATAAAACAGATAAAATCTTGTTGAAAAATTCAAAATATGACAGCAGATTTTGTATGGATATGAAAATAATTTAAATAAGCTCATTTGAAATGTTTACTTTACATTGAGAACTGAGGTTTCATGTCAAGGTCGTACAAACTAAAGAAGCAGAAAACTCAAGGTCATACTAATTACAGAAGCAGCAAACTCACCCAAGTTGAACTTTTGAATGTTCACTTCCTTGAACTTGAGCAGCTTCTGGTTTCACTGAGACACGATCTACAATAAAATATTATATCATTCACTTGCTCCCTCCATTTCTGACAGTTAAAAGACTAATACCAAAACAGGGAAAGCCACTGAGACTTAGTGGTGCATTAAATAAGGGCTGATTACACTCACATCATTTGGTTAAAACTAAAGTGTGATCTCAATAATGTATAAATCATTTTTGAGTCATTGAGTGACATCAAGGCACCGTAATAAAATGACCATGAAGGAAAGTGACATCAAGGCACCATAATAACATGACCATCAAGGAAAGTGATGTCATGACATCAAGACACCATAATAACATGACCATGAAGGAAAGTGACAGGGTGACATCAAGGCACCATAATAACATGACCATGAAGGAAAGTGACAGGGTGACATCAAGGCACCATAATAACATGACCATGAAGGAAAGTGACAGGGTGACATCAAGGCACCGTAATAACATGACCATGAAGGAAAGTGACATCGTGATATCAAGGCACTGTAATAGAACGACCGTGAAGGAAAGTGAAAAAGTATAACTGACAAGATTTTAAAAAATTTAGTTCACTTCCTCTGGTCACATTCAAATCTGGTCGGTAGCTGTCCAGCAGCTTAATAGTTGAAAGTGATAGGAAAGTGATTGAGTGAAATACAATCTAATTTTAACTTTGACTATAACATATTAGCTAAATTCAAGCTATTGTTTGTTATAGTTAATTGCGCATTTATAGGACTCCTGCAAATAAACTTGTAGTATTTAAAAGTAAAGAAATTAAATAACAATATTATAGTAATTTTTTTAAGGGGGGGGGGAGGGGATATTAGCTAACAGCCAATTAATCAGTATTTTAATATGAGAGCCCATGATAATTTTAAAATAGCTTTGTGGCACAGCTCATTCGGCAAAATGAAATCTGTGTGAAGAAATTTTCTTAGGAGAAGGACAGAAAACTGACAAACTTCATAGGACTGAAATACATAAATTAGACTTTGATCTGTCAAATCCCCTCACAGCACCCAACAAGCATCATTAATTTTTGGGCACCAATTAAAGCAAAATTGCTTGCCAAAAAAATCTTTTGGGATCTATCGAGGTATTTGCTCATGATGGCAGACAAATAAGTACCATAGAAGGAGATGGCTTTTTATGAGTAATATTATTCCTATCAATGGGTAAGTGATGAGCCAGCAGGTACCTGGGAAGTAATTTTTGACATATTTGATACCCCTAACCACTAGAACCTTCTGTTAATTTCCCTAGGAACCCAAGAAAAGGGAGATTGGGGGTGAGTGGAGCCCAGAAAAGTAGAAAGTAGAGGGGAAGGAACCCAAGGAAAAGGAGATTGGGGGTGAGGTGAGCCCAGGAAAGTAGGAAGTAGAGGAGAAGGAACCCATGGACAGGGAAATTGGGGGTGAGGTGAGCCCAGGAAAGTAGGAAGTAGAGGAGAAGGAACCCAAGGAAAAGGAGATTGGGGGTGAGGGGAGCCCACGAAAGTAGAAAGTAGAGGGGAAGGAACCCAAGGAAAAGGAGATTGGGGGTGAGGTGAGCCCAGGAAAGTAGAAAGTAGAGGGGAAGGAACCCTAGGACAGGGAGATTGGGGGTGAGGGGAGCCCAGGAAAGTAGGAAGTAGAGGGGAAGGAACCCAAGGAAAAGGAGATTGGGGGTGAGGTGAGCCCAGGAAAGTAGAAAGTAGAGAGAAGGGAACCCTAGGACAGGGAGATTGGGGGTGAGGTGAGCCCAGGAAAGTAGAAAGTAGAGAGAAGGGAACCCATACTCAAAGGGTTCTGACCTGGAAAGATACTCTGTAATTGTTGAGATTTCGTCTGTGATGTCTTCTGAGTCTGCAAGTCCAAGACGGTCTTCTCAAGGAGTCCACTGATTCTATTGAGTTGTCTCTCATGCCTTGTGGTGGAGCTCACGTCTGGTACGAGATGATGCTGAGATGACCTGCTGTTGGACTCACTCACACAGCTGGTGGCAGCCATCAAATCTTCCAAGCTGATCTGATGGGGCAGGGGTCAAAGAATTTTAAGGACATGACTTTTTTTAGTTCGACATAGCATCAAATTATTTCAACATTCCAACAAAATATTATGTAACCTTCCACATAACATCAATATTATTTCTATATCCAAGATCCTTGTAGAAATCACAGTTCTTGATGTCCTTTACTGAGTGGTGTTGCTAAGGGGCCGTCCATAAAGTACGTCAGGCTATTTTTTACTATTTTTAACTCCCCCCTCCCCCCTGTCACAAATCTCGGGAACCCCCNCCCACAAAGTATGTCACACTTTCGTAAAAAATATATATTTTTTATTAACAAAATAATTAAAATTTAACTTAAAACACAGTGACATCACACATGGCCGGACACCCCCTCTCCCCCCTGTCACAAACTGTCACACTTTCTTACACCCCATCCCCCCCTCTGAAGCATGACGTACTTTATGGAAGGCCCCTAAGTGGGGTGATCAGCTTGATGACATGTTCTCTTTTATTTGGACTGATGGACTCAACCCAGAAATTTATAGAGGACAGGAAAAATTGTCTAGCACAAGTTTTCCAAAACAAAATATTTTCTACTTTTGGTCTATTGTGTTAGAGAAGTTTTTCCACAGATTTAAACTGAATTTTTCTTTATTCAATTCTTAATGCCCCAAAGCATCCCTGACCGCTATTACCAAACCGTCTTAAAGCGTCCCTAGATAGCACTCTGGTTAGAAATGAGATCACGGAAAGTAAAAACTCTTCAATGCTTGAAAAATGATGTATTCAACTTCCGGCAATGGCGGCCGTTGCCTGCTCTAGTGTTATCGCTTGATTTGCAAAGATTATTGGTAGTTGTTTTTTTTTGAAGATGCGATTTTCCTTTACTTTATTATAAAAATAATATTACTAAACTACTGGTAAATATAGTATTTAACTCAAAACAGTGTTTTGGATGCGCGAAATAACCATGCTTAGCCTAAAAAAATGAAGTCAGTATGGCAATAATAATATAAATGGATTTTACGCAATTTTTCTAATTTCATAAACAGTTCATTGCAATACGGGAAATCCTTACAGGAATGAGGCAGAAGTTTATTGAAAAGCTTATGGGGCTTTAAGAGTTAAAGGTTGATTAACACAAGTTAAGTTTTACAGAATAATATGTTCCAGCAACAGGTGTCTGCAAGGTCTTGTCATTGCTAGTACACAACAGGCTGTTGACACTTAACCTGCCACTGACCTCAGATTCTTCCGTTTCTTTCATGTCTGTGAAGTCAGCTTCAGCCATGTACTGTACAGCAGCCTTGAAGGAAACCAAACAAAACCTGAAATAATAAGAGAAAACCTGAAATATAAGACATAATTACACAACAATCTAAAAAACCTGAAATATAAGACATAATTACACAACCATCTAGTAACAAAACCTGAAATATAGGACATTATTACACAACAATCTAGTAACAAAACCTGAAATATAGGACATTATTAGACAACAATCTAGTAACAAAACCTGAAATATAGGACTTAATAAGACAACGAGATAGTAACAAAACCTGAAATATAGGACATTATTACACAACAATCTAGTAACAAAACTTGAAATATAGGACATTATTAGACAACAATCTAAAAAACCTGAAATATAAGACATAATTACACAACCATCTAGTAACAAAACCTGAAATATTAATATAGGACATTATTACACAACAATCTAGTAACAAAACCTGAAATATAGGACATTATTAGACAACAAGCTAGTAACAAAACCTGAAATATACGACTTAATAAGACAACGATATAGTAACAAAACCTGAAATATAGGACATTATTACACAACAATCTAGTAACAAAACTTGAAATATAGGACATTATTAGACAACAATCTAGTAGCAAAAACTGAAATATAGGACTTAATAAGAGAAAACCTGAAATATAAGACATAATTACACAACAATCTAAAAAACCTGAAATATAAGACATAATTACACAACCATCTAGTAACAAAACCTGAAATATAGGACATTATTAGACAACAATCTAGTAACAAAACCTGAAATATACGACTTAATAAGACAACAATCTAGTAACAAAACCTGAAATATAGGACATTATTACACACCAATCTAGTAACAAAACTTGAAATATAGGACATTATTAGACAACAATCTAGTAACAAAACTTGAAATATAGGACATTATTACACAACAATCTAGTAACAAAACCTGAAATATAGGACATTATTACACAACAATCTAGTAACAAAACTTGAAATATAGGACATTATTACACAACAATCTAGTAACAAAACCTGAAATATAGGACATTATTAGACAGCAATCTAGTAACAAAACCTTAAATATAAGACATAATTACACAACAATATAGTAACAAAATCTGAAATATAGGACATTATTAGACAACAATCTTGTTATAAACCAGACAGTTAAATATGAAAAGAGTGAGATGACCCCAGGTCCTGTCTCCATTTATGGGCTACAGTCAGCCCAGGTCATCCATGTCTGTGTTGGTATGGCTACCTTCACTTACCCCAGGTCATCCATGTCTCCGTTGCTATGGCCACCCTCACTTACCCCAGGTCATCCATGTCTCCGTTGCTATGGCCACCCTCACTTACCCCAGGTCATCCATGTCTCTATCAGTTGATGTCCACATAAACTTGTCTGTGTAAAACAAATCACTGTTGAGGTGACAACACTTTGCCTTAGCTATCACAGTAACCTGACACAAAGATGGAAAGGGAGAAATTATCACTAATGACCCAAATACTAAGTATTGAAAAAAGGATATAAATTTACCATTTCTTTTAAATTTAACATCATGATATCGTAATAATTTTATAATTTAAGTTCAAGAAAATATTAACTTTTTACAGTTTAAGATAGTTACCTGACATTAAAATAATGATTTTGTGCACGAAGTTGGTTCAAAACTACCGTTAATACTTGTTTTAAAGCCAACCTTTGGACAAAATCTAAGGCAAAAATATGGGGGGGGGGGGGGGCGCCTTATAAGCCTAGGTGATTTCTGCATGTATTTTGAATTTTGGTGTTGGTATTGTAGATCATCAAAGTCCTTTTCTACATTTTACAAGATTCGACTGCTCTACCAGAAGCTATAAAGTATTATTACACATCTTACAACACCCTTATTTAATCATTTTATTTATTTTGTCAAAGTTTTAATAAATTGTTTTATAAATTTTGTTTTCAACAACAAATTTCAATGTACGCGCTTTCGCCACCGTTAACCAAAGAAAATTTTTTTTTTAAATGCTGGTAACTCTTGTCTAACAAAGATTACAAAGACAATGATAGGTAGTACAAAGTAAACAATTATTATGACCGATTTAGGTTGTAGTTTTAAAAATGTGTAGGGGCGCGGTGGTCTAAGTGGTAGCGCACTGGACTGCCGAACCGCTGCAAGAATTCGAGTCACGGGTTCAGGCCGCGGTACTGGCAAGGCCCCCGGGGCATTGTGCTAACCACACAATCCCTTGCTCGTTAGTGGTCAATGAAACTTGTGAATGCTACTTCACTTGCCCCATAGGCCTTCATGGTCTGAAAGGGGTTATTGTTATTATTATTTTTTTTTTAAATGTGTACCATTTTGATTATGCTGCCTATTATTTTTTGGGGTTACGAGCGGGTTACACAATTTTAACACTTTCCTCTTCTAAAAGAGTGGGGGAGGGGGGGTATCAGCTAAAGTATATACAGTATTACTCTCTAACAAACTTTTTTCTAAATGAATGATTTCGATACCATTTTTTTTTTTAAAATATCAATTTCTAATGAGTTGGTTTCCTACAAAAATATTTTTTAAAAACCCACTCACAAGTATAGGAATGAGGTCATCTGTTGTGATGCACGACTCTGGCTTTGCTGAAGATAAAATAAAAAATCCTGAAGTCAGTGACGCTAATGATTTGATGGGTGTGCCATAAAAGAAAATGTGTGGGGTGAAAGAATTATTGTGTGGAAGAGTGATGAAAGTAGATGAATCATTTATGACAGCTGAAGGTAGAATCATGTCTGGAGTTAGAATTGTGGATGGATATTGACTTAATTAGGGGCATGGGGATAGACTAAAGACTGATGAAAGATGCAGTACAGTAAGGGTCAGAGTTCATCAAATAGATTTAAGGACAAGGCCAAGAAAAATAAAGGAAACAAATGACTGACCTATTTCTAACCCTACTGGGTTTGGCATCTGATGAATTTCGTTAATGGACACAGTTATGCCCTTGGCTATGTTGTCCTGGTAGATTAATTAGTGAGTTAGTCATTTCCTTATTACAACATATGATTCATGATATATGATTCATTCAGAGAGCTATCAGCCAATTACAATACAGGATTCACCCTGACAGCTATCAGCCAATTACAATACAGGACTCAATCAGACGGCTATCAGCCAATTACAATACAGGATTCACTCAGACGGCTATCAGTAAATAAGTATAAAGGATTCACTCAGACGGCTATCAGCCATTTACAATACAGGATTTATTTATAGAGCTATCAGCCAATAACAATACAGGATTTATTCATGATTGCACAATGATGCCTTACTATTATACCCATTAAAATACTGCGTTGCCTTTAAACTTGTCATAAATCTTTTTATGAGTTAAAAATTCTTGCAGATCTAACAGGTTTTATATATTCAATTATGCAAAATTATCATGTCCACATGTATTATAAGACACAAACAAGCCACATGCATCCACAAGACAGGACAGTATGTATTTAACTTACCACAGTGGATTTCAGACAAAAGAGTTTTTCTCTTGGAGTTCGCAGTGATCCGAGATTTGCAAGTTCAACAACCTGGTCATGTATGGTATCAAACTATTACTCTACAGTTAGCTTTTTTAAATTTCTCATCATATAAACAAAAAAATAATGGAGAAAATTCTACGAAACCTTGATTGGAATCAAAATATGTTGATTAATCTCATATTGTGCATTTTCATAAATTAATTCTTTGGGGCACCAAATAAAATAAAATTTGAAGGGTATTTTATACATTTCTAAAATCATGAATATTTACGAATGGAATCAATTATAAGATATTAACAAATTATAACATAGAATTAAATTTATTTCATTTAATGGTGTGTCAAGTTTCTCAAGCTAAAAGATTGGGAAAAAAAACAAAACCAACCTTGAAAACAATTTTTTCTTTAAATTTCTGCACTGTTTGTTTAGAACTGGAGAGCCATGCATAACACCCAGAGGTAGTGGACATTCTTGCTTATCCCCTATAATACTTACAGCCATAGGTAAGGTACATAACATTCTTGCTTATCCCCTATAATACTTACAGCCATAGGTAGTGGACATAACATTCTTGCTTATCCCCTATAATACCTACAGCCATAGGTAGTGGACATAACATTCTTGCTTATCCCTTATAATACTTACAGCCATAGGTAGTGGACATGCAAATTCTCTCTTGACCCCTATCTGCTCTGGTTTGACTTTGCTGACCTTGTGACATTTGGCTAACAGAGTTTTGTCCCTTGCTGACATGTGCTGACATATGACAGGAAACAGTTTGTCATAGACTGCATTCATCAGATAGCTGGGAAGGAAAAATAACTATAAATACAATGCTTGTTGAGGTAACTGCCTCATGCTGATACAACAACAAATGTTTCAACATGCTTATTTAGGTAGTCTTATCATACTAATCTTTACAATTAGAGCATAAGTTCCCAACCTTTTTCAGGTGGCGACCTCTTTTTATAAATGCTATGTAACCCACGATCCCCTTTCAATGGAAAAAGGCATTTTCAATAAGGTTTTTTTTTTTTAAATTTTTGTTTAAATTAATTTATTGTGAGGGTTGACATTGCTGTCCTTAGCCAACTTCTGAATTCTCTGGTGAGTTTTTTTATATTGCCAATGGCATGCAATCTCAACATTCAATTTATTTCTATCTCTTGTTTTTAATTAAAGAAGAGTTGAAAATCCACTCTACCACAGGTATGTTGACACAAATGAATCTAAAACTCGCAAGGCAAGCATGGTCACACTTGGGTATGAATGATACTAGCAACACACCAAGCAACTTTTCATTAAACAAGTGACTTGCCAAGGAAGCAAACGGCCAATCCAAGAATTCATTATATAAATGATCGGGGATGCCGACTACATCAAGGGGAGCAGAAGATGGATTTCTTGTCAATGTAGTTCCTTCTTCATTCAGCACAGTGAAGTAATGCTGCTGTTTGCATTCAAACGATTCAAGTTATCCAACAGTCTCCTCCTTCAAATTTTCATTTATTTCACATTCAGATTCAACTACCACACTGGAGAGTTTCTCTAACATGGCAAAGTTTCCAAGACTTACTTCCCTTCATCAGTTTTGCTGCTTGGATAAAAATGTCCAGAGATTATCGTGAAATGTGATATTATCCGTTTCCTTTCCTGGAAGTTACAGATTAAGCCTATTTCGCTGTTCTAACATATCGGAATGATTTGCTACACTTTTCAGCCCTTCTTCGTCGTTTAAATATACAAAAGGGTTATACTTCCCTAGCACTCCCATGAACAACCTGATTTCATCTTTCATTTCAAAGACAAGATTCGCATTTCCTCTGGACAACCTTTCTACTGCATTGTAGATAAGAAGAACCCCGTGATCAGAATCCATTTCTTTGCACAGTTCTTTAAACAGATCATTGTTATGAGCTCAAGTTTGGAGGTAATTTAGGATTTTATCAGCTAATTATACACCTCTTGCAGACAAGTTGGGAGAGTCTAACTGGCAAGGGCATAACTGTGAATCATGCAATGGATTCCCCTTGCTTGGGGGAGCTAGTAGATTTACTTTTTTCTGAAAGTCTGATTTTGAACCAAGCATAGATGGTGCACTATCTGTACAAACCACACAGAAGTTTTTTTCTGTTTTAATCCTCCAGTCTAAAAAAAAACCCCGATGTATTTATCTTCTCCATAATATCTTCACTTTTTGTAGTAGTTTCATCATCATCATAGCCTGTCATCCCATCTGGGGCATAGGGCACGAACAGAGGCTTTCCGGGCATCCCGGTCCTGTGCCAATCTCTCTAACTGTCCCCAGCTCTGCCCTCTCTTCTTGGAGTCTGTCTCTAGTTCCCTTCTCCAGGTCCTTTTGGGTCGACCTCTTTTCCTCTTGCCCTGGGGATTCCAAGGGAGGGCTTGTCTCACAATGCTGGATGTAGGCTTTCTGAGGGTGTGACCTGTCCATTTCCATCTATGCTGAGTAGTTTCAAGTCCACTAAAAAAATTAAAACTCTTCTTTGACATCATCTGAATTAATATAGTTCACACAGACAAGCAACTGAGCCCATGAGCTTAAGTCTGTTGATTCATGAACTTGAAAATAAAACAATGGTGCAACCTTTAGAATGCATTGGGGCTTCTGGTAAAGTGAGCAACCAATCACAAAGCATATTTTGAAGAACACATAACAGTCACTTGTTGAATTTTGATTTGGAACGTTAATAATAATAATAATAAATTAATAATTTATATAGCGCTGTATCCCAGCAAGGGACTGGGCTCACAGCGCTTAACATGGAGATAATAACATACATTTAATGATTAAATAGCCATTCATGTCATTATAACCACGTAAAAGACAGTACATTACACATAAGCTACGTTAATCATTAAAAGAAATATTGTTTCATTTATTTTGTAAATACATTTTGACAAGTAGCGTCTTAAGTGCAGTCTTGAAAGACTTGGTAGTTGGAATACTACGTCTAATGGTAGAGAATTCCATTGTTTGGATGCACAAAAAGAGAATGACCGTTCGTCAAATGTTTTAGATCCTGTTTTAGGAACACAGAGAATGCGTGTCTCTGCAGAAGACCGTAGCTGACAACTGGGTGAGTAAATCGACAGAAGTTCAGTAAGATAGGAAAGGGTTGAATCAGAAAAGAAGTTGTGACACAGAACGGCCAGTTTGTAATCCATTGGGGCTTGTACAGGTAGCCAATGAAGTGAGTAAAGTAGCAGAGTAACATGGTCATGTTCTTTTTGCCTAAAGAACTAATCTGGCAGCTGAATTTTGAACTTTCTGTAGTTTCTCTATGCATTGTTTTGGCGCAACTGACAGAAGAGAATTGCAGTAATCAATATGAGCTAGAACAAGAGCACAGACTAGAGTTTTTGTTGCACTATCTGTTAAGTAATGACGGATTGAGCTCGTATTAAGAATGGCAGTATAGGCAGAGCGACAGATGTGATTGATGAAGTTGTTGGTAGACATGTTTTCAGAAATAATGTAGCCAAGATTCCTAGTCGATGTTTTGAACAGTATATTAGAAACTAGCCACCTTAATAGAATTCAGAAGAGACAAAGTACTGTGTGATTTATTGTTGCAAATTAGGAGTGCTTCTGTCTCATCATTGAGCTTGAGCTTGCTGAAAGTCATCCAAGACTTTACCTCACCAATGCACGTAAAGTTTTAAAAAATTAATTAATTATTGATAAGTATAATAATCGTCTTACAACTTCTCTATTCGGAATTAGTGTTAAATGTATTAACTCTTAATGTGCCATAAGGTTTTTGGAAAACTTCCGCCTCAGTACCATAAGAATTTCCCAAATTGCGATCAACCGGTTATAAAATTTAAAAAATTGCGTTAAATCCATTTCTATTATTATAGTCATACTGACGTTATCTTTTAGAATAAGAATGGTTATTTTATGTATGCAAAAGACCGTTTTGAGTTTAAACTATTTTTACCTGTAGTTTAGTACTATTATTTTAGTAATAAAGTATTGCGAAATCGCATCTTTGAAAAAAAAAAAGTAAAATCTTCCAAAAAAACATCGCGAATCGAGCGATAACACTAGCGAGGTAAACAGCCGCCATTGCCGGAAGTCAAAAACATCGTTCATCCCGCACTGAATAGTTTTTATTTTCTGTAATTTTGTTTCTAAAGAGAGTTCTATCGAGTCGCGCATTACCGCTCTTTGGTACTAAACGGTAAACCGCGGATTACCGCGCTTTGGTACATTAAGAGTTAATATGTACGAGTACAAATTTAGCATATGAAGATTGCATTATAATGATTTTATTTTTCAAATATCTAAGTTGGGGACCCCAGAAAACTCTTCGCGACCCCCTTCTTGGAGGTCACCACCCACAGGTTGGGAATCCGGGAATTAGAACCACATTTACCTTTCAATGGTTCCAGCGAGCATTTCTTTCATTTTGGGATTAGACTTAGTTGGTTTCAGCTTTCTTGCCATTTCCTGTCAAATTAAAGACACTGAATGAAATGAACAAAAATGGACATTTTAGTTTTCTAACCCATTTTTTCTCTAGTAATTAATTGGGGAAAATATACATTTAATTTCTTACCCTTTTGGGAAAAAAAATTAATTTAAAAAAAAAAGTAAATTTTATGGTACATGTTACATTTGCAACCAATCTTTGTTTTTAAAACTGTGTCCTCCCTTACGTTGCCAGTGAGGCCTAGTCTGTCTCCTATAAGTAAGCTGTATAGGTTACCTGAAATGCCAGTGTACTAATTTCATCCAGGTAGTACTAGGGGTCTACCAAAATGCATTTTTGCCAATGTTGCCGATACCAATTTTATCAATATATTTTTTGCCAATTTGAGTATTTATTAGGATAAAAACCAGTGGTCATATTTGATGGCGTCATTCTTAATTTTATGACTTGTAATTAGTTACATTTTATATGTTAGGTTACTGGTTTAATTAAGACAAATGTAAATTAAGAAACAAATCGTACAACTTCATTTGAATTATTAGTGTGTGTCGATTATAGTCTTCCATATTTCGTGTTCATTCTTCTAATTCACTTTCCTTTTCCTGTTTTTTCTTTTCCTCTTAAACAATGCAGGAATATGGATCAGAGGGTTTTTTTAAGGATAAAATAAGTTAATACCATTATAATCAGGATAAAATAACAAATCAAAATATTTTTTTATAAAAATAATAATATCAATCATAATTATAGATTTAGATTAATTTATTATTTTTACAAACTACTTTAACTCAAACAATATTTTAGCACATGGCACGCTGTATTGTGGCTGTACATATTAATACTAGGACTCTTTTGGTTCTTTCAATACTGGTATAGTAATTGATATTATTTGTTGAGATATTTATAAATCTAAATTAAAAAAAAAAAAAATTCTGAGGTTTTTGGGTCAAAATTTCACTTATGAAATATTGGTGACGTCAATGTCAGGACCTATAAATGCTGTTGATACTGATATCGCCGATAATAGTCATATCAGTGCCGATATTGTCATAACAGTGCCGATATATCGGTAAACCACTAGGTAGTACCATGCCGTGATGATACGAAAAAGTTACCTGAAAGGCCAGTGAACTAATTTCCTCCAGTCTGTGGGCAGTTTCCTCCAGGAAGTCTGGTAGTACCATGTAGTGATAAACAAACTCTTTGATTTTGGCATTTAGATTTTCCAAAGACTTTTAAATAAGAAACAAAAATTATAGAATGATCAAGATCTAAAATAGAGAAGTTAGAACTTCAATGAATATTTTAGTTAATTTTTAAAAAATTCCAACTTAATGTACTTCTATTACAAAATCATAATATTTCAACATAGTATTCAGTATGTTTAATTTAGCCTAAAAGCATTCAATGAACTTGAACTTGAACTATCCCTTAACCCGACGCTGGGTCGTTGGGGCACCATTTTGAGCTGCGCACTAACTCATGCCAAGTGTCACGGTTCTGAGCTGCCTTCTGGGAATCGCTAAATGAAAGGCAGGTCCACTCTTTGATGTTGTCCTCCCATCTCTTCCTTGGTCTGCCTCTTTTCCTTCTTCCCTGGACTGTGCCTTGCAATATCGTCTTTGAGAGACCTCCAGATCTTGACACGTGTCCGTAACATCGTAGTTTCCTCTTTTTAATTGAGGTGAGAAGGTCCTCGTAAGGGCCAATGACAGCACTTATTTTGTCGCGGACCGCTTCGTTCGTGATGTGCGCCGTGTAGGAGATGTTTAATACCTTTCGAAAACATCTCATCTCAAGCGCACTAATTCTTTTTTGGAGGTCTGCGGTGAGCGTCCAAGCCTCACAACCATAGAGGAAGACTGACATCGCCAGAGAGCGCATTAGTCGAATCTTTGATCTCAGGGAGAGCTTCTCGCTTTGCCAGATATTTTTCAGCATTCAATAGGTTGATCATTTAAAGCCTAATTTTTGTTTTTAGATAATACAAGTCTAAATACATTTTCTTCTAGCTGTTAATTTGAAAACCAATAACAAAAATAATTTTTTAATATATTTATTGAAATATTTGTTGGGCAGGGATAATGATACACCTCAACAGAAGAATCCAAATAATTATCAAGCTTTATAAATATTATAAGACAAACATGACAATAATCTGTTACACTACCTCTTTAAATTCTGGACGAGACTTTAAAAATTCAGCACATCTGAAGCAATACATGCAAAATTGCTCGTGAATGACAAGTGGAATAATATGAACTTGAAATAAGGGTGAATTACTTATCTAATTATGTGAATGTGATGATAAATACCTGTGATGATGAGTGTTTGTATGTGTCGCCAAGTGTTTGTATGTGGTGCCAAGTGTTTGTATGTGGTGATAAGTGTTTGTATGTGGTGCCAAGTGTTTGTATGTGGTGCCAAGTGTTTGTATGTTGTGCCAAGTGTTTGTATGTGGTGCCAATTGTTTGTATGTGGTGCCAATTGTTTGTATGTGGTGCTAAGTGTTTGTATGTGGGGATATTTGTATGCCAAACTAATTGTTTTTATGTGGTGTTGTTTGTATGTGGTGTTTCTTCAATAACAGTGATTTATTTCAGAAAGCTTTAGTGAGCAAGAGCTATATGGATAACAGACTATTTCCCAAATACATCATATTTGACAAAAGAATGACATATATATATTATTTAAAAGATAAGCCATTAATTAAGTTTTTTTGTTTGTTTTTTAAAGACAAAAGCAAATTTGTGCATTATCTTTCAATATGTACTTACTCCGTGGCAGTCAGCAAAGATGTCTGAAAATGTCTATCTCTTAAGTCAGAATCCTGAGTTTTCACCTTTGCATAAGTAGATCATTGAAAAATAATTATTGTTATTACTTGTTTATTGGCAAACAAAATTTGTGAAATAACAATTTTTATTTAAGACATTTTTTTAAAAAAATAATAAGTAAATAATTTATTTTAAAAAAAGGGTAGACTCTAATAAAGTAAAGACATCATCATCAATACTAAAGTTACTGTTTCTACATAAAATGAGAAAATTAACAGATAATTCCAGTAATAGAAAAAAGTCAATATAATTCTAAAAATAAAAAAATTAATTTTTATAGCGATTTAAAATAACATATAAAAAGTTTTTTAAAGTTATTTGCGTCAAGTTACATCTAAACTTAGATAAAGCACAACATAGACAAAGCTTTGCAAAGAACAATAAAATTCAATAAATCTCATTGTTAATATAAAATTTGGATTCAATAATCATACCTTCAAACAGAACAATTTTTTATTTTAAAAGAAGGTTTCAGAAATAAATATTTAAATTCTAGTGTTTTCTGTCTTATATATTCATTAGTGTATTTAAATTTTAAAAGAGATATTGGCATTGCAATATTATGTTATATTTGTTTTTCCTTTTCATAACAAACAATTACCAATTCATGGGTAAATTGACAGAAATCTTTAATAATGGATAATAAATGGATAGTAAAGTTTAACCTTAAATCTTGAGTCCAGAGGTTTATCAAGGATAAGAATCTTGTATGGTTTATAGTCCTGTTTAAAAAAAAACAAAGCACTATGTAATTTAAGAGTTATGACCAAAAATTTAAGTGCAAATTCATTAGATTAATTATTGAAATCAGTCACTTTTATTACATATTGATCATCTGAGAACAAATATGCTGGAATCTGGGAATTATAATTATGAGAAATTAGCTATTTCATGAAAAGTCCAATGATGGCTAATATATTTCCAAACCTTTTTTTTACTTATGCTATGCCTTGGAGAAGTGCAGTGATGTGAATGATTCAATTTTATAAAGAATGTGCTTCACTTTGAGCTGTGATGATAATGATTTAGTTTTTATAAAGAATTTAGCAGCCCAAAACAAGAATGAGTGTCCACTGATAGCTGGCTATGAGAATGGCAGGTTGTAGACCATGCTGCTAGTCAGTGCAAGATGCTGATCTCCTCAATAAGTAACAGGGGCATGTAATCAGACCAACCTTATAGCTTTTCTTTTTACCTACCCGATTATAGGCCAATTCTTCTCCAAGAATGCGAATTTCATCTGTGACAGTAAAACCTGAAAATAATTAGATAAATGACAGTAACTTTCTTTCTGTTTTAGTATGTGTGTGTGTGTGTGAATATGTATGTATGTATTTATGTTTAAAATTATAAACCTGCTATTATGCTTAAAATGATAAATCTGCTAAAGATATTTTCATTTCAAAGCTTAATTAAAAATACGTGAAAATCAAAGTCTGGACTGAAAAATCTTCTTCAACAAACACAGAAATTTAAAACATAGAATGGGGCACTGGAAGGAAACCATGAAAATGTATGTGATAAGAAAAAATGGGAGATCTAGAACAGAGTCTGATTTTGACAGAATGTCTGAACAGAGTTAGGAGAGAATGTCAGAACAGACTTGGGGCAGAATGTGGGAACAGAGTTAGGAGAGAATGTCAGAACAGACTTGGGGCAGAATGTCTGAACAGAGTTAGGAGAGAATGTCAGAACAGACTTGGGGCAGAATGTGGGAACAGAGTTAGGAGAGAATGTCAGAACAGACTTGGGGCAGAATGTGGGAACAGAGTTAAGAGAGAATGTCAGAACAGACTTGGGGCAGAATTTTTGAACAGACAAGTGACATTATGTTAGCCTAAGATAAACTTTAAGATTGCACACTGACCTTGTAAAGTCCTGAAGTACTGACCATCATCCGATATATCCAATGTCTTGCTGCTGGATGAGTGAGTTGTCATAAACTGTCTGAGCGATACAATTCAAGCACAGTTAAGAAAATTATAACAAAAGTACATGATAATAAAAATGACAATATAATATCTTTCAAATTGTATAACCAATTATTGGTAAATTTTGCCATATGTAAGACAGACAATTGATATTACATGTCAACCTATACAGTATACCCATACTTTGCATGGGAACTAGAAACTTAGAAGCTTAGTGTATACAAGATTTTGGGAGGCATTGCTAAAGATTAAATTCATTTTAAAATCTATGCATAAAACAATAAAACCTTAACTATCAGTGCAATAAATTAGTCAACAAAAAGCAGAAAACCTAAAGGTCAGTTCCAAATGACCTTTGCTCAAAAGTCTCAAATAGGTGGGCTATCTAAGTAAGAGATTTAGTGGGAATTTCTTGAGGCCATTCAATAATGCTATTTTATTCTGCCTTGAATTGTGCTCTTTGAAGTAATCACCAATAATGCAATTGTCTCTGTACTTTTTTATTCCATTGTACATTTTTAGGGAGATTTTTGTATAGAAACTGGAAATTTCAACTTTTTTTTCCATTTTTTTTTTGTTTTAGGATTTTAGGAGAGTTTTCAAAAATCAAAATTTTGCAATGAGAGGTGATCCCAAAAAGAACTTTCAGCCCCTGGCTTGAAATCTGCTCACTCATTCATAATTCTTACCCTTTGAAATAAGGAGATGGTCGAAGAATGTGTGTTTCTGAAAAGTAACAAAATTAACATGATATTTACGCAATAGGAAATGATAAGTTTCAATTATTGTAGCATTTATATTCATTGTAAATTAGATGTACAGATAAAAAAAAATCTAGTTGAATATGATAGACTCAGCTGCCCATTATTCAACATAGAAAAAGAAATTAATAGAGATTTCTATTGTATGCCAGTGAACTGATGTCATTAACCCATTGACATAATCCTTCAACTACAATCAAGTTTTTTTATAGCTTCATTTCAGTCCAACTTACTCACAAAATCTGTGTTGATGGCATGTGAGCTGATAGTAGATGACTGTGGTATACAAAGTAGATAACAGCATTCCTGTGCTCTTTCATACAAATCAACATATTGGGACTGGAGTGGCAACACAAAATAGACAAGTCATAAGTTACTTCATCACTTAAGTTTAAAAGATGCCAGAGGTTCTTTCTGTTTATGTCTAGTTTATGTCTCATCCAATATTAAAATAAAACCTTAAAAGTTCCACAACAAAATTGTCATGGGCATTATTTCATATCTTTTTTTTTTCAACTTTATTTTATCTTGACATCTTATCTCCAATTCATGTCTAAATATAGTTTTATGAGCACAATTAAGAGGCAATCATAAAAGTAAAACAAAACAATTTCAAATGGACCTGTACTCTAGGAAATTAGCATTTTGTTGTTTATTGTTTTTTTTATCAATAAAATAAATAATTATACAACTGTTATTACTGCTCAGCAAAACATTTATTATGATAATGATATGTTTAGTTTTTAGTTTTTTTTATGATAAGCTTCTCATAAGGCTTTGTGCAGTGTCAGATCATAGTGACACACAGAATGACTAGTCTGATGATGATATCAGATGCTGAAAATGATGAAATTTGTCAGAGAAATATCAACAAGTGGAATAAATGTTGGCACCATAAAAGTTTATCATGTCTCTTTGAAATGTCTTCATATTTATTCCACTGATAAAAAATTTGTGTACGGAAGGGGAGAGGATGAGAAAATCAATTTAAGAAATGGAAGAGAGTAACCAGAAAGCCTAAGAACTCTTTTATGGTTGATTCATCTTATGACGTTGCCAGCAAAGAGAGCTTGTTCATAGTTTTCTCACACTAAAATTTATTTTACTGTGTTAAAGTCACAGTTAAACTTGTTTGTTTTACACAAATTTTTTGAAAAACATTTTAATGAATTATACTTTATATCACTTAACATCTTTTTGTTTTGCATGGTTTTCCATGGTACTAAATAGTTTTTGGAACATTTAGTGCAGTTGTTTTTTCTAAATGTTGCCATTTATGAGAGCTTTGATATTGCAGAAGATCTTGCCATCTAGATCTTAAATTAAGCGCACCATCTTGTTGGAGACTTGGAGAGCATACTGGAGGGTTGTGAAGAACAACAAAATATGCTATACAAAGGCTCCTCTATCACAAAGGCTCCTCTATCACTCCACTCCAATGAGCATGTCCTATTTTTCAGTACTAAAAGATAATTTTCTAAAAAGAAAAAGTGGAAGCTAAACAATGTTTGTAGAGCCTTCTCGTCCATGAGGGGTATCCACTGATCATCGTTAGCGCCTGCTATTCCTCCAAGGGCATAGGAAACATACAAGAGACCTCCCGGCATCCCTATCCTGGGCCAGCTTCTCCAGGATCTTTCAGTCATGGCTTATTCTCTTGATATCTGCTTCCAATTCTCAGCGCCAAGTGTTTCTTTTTCCTTTTCCCTTGGCATTAGCAGCCTGCTGACCATGGACAATTCGGCAGGTCATCCCTTCATACGTTTTCATGATTTTATCAGTAATGTTCTGTGGCATTCCATAGTGTGTTAATAATCTCCAGAGGGTTTGCCTGTCAACACTGTTGAAGGCTTTTTCATAGTGAACAAAGTTGACATAGAGAGGCGAGTTCCACTCTAGAGACTGCCCCAGAATGACGTGCAGTGTTGCTATCCGGTCGGTGCAGGATTTGTTGGTTAGTTGGAAACAAAGCAGAGGGTCTACAGCGTTTTTCATCATTTTAAGTAGTACACAGTTGAAAACCTTTCCTTGGATGGACAGCAGGGAAATCCCTCTGCAGTTGGAGCAGGAGCTTAAATCACCCTTCTTTGGGATCTTGATAAGGTATCCCTCTTTCAAATCAGAAGGAACTTGCTCCTCTTCCCATATCTTCATGAACAAAGGGTGTAGCATTTCCACACTGGTTTCCAAATGCCGCTTTCGGTGCCTCTGCCATCAGGTCTTGCAGCCTTTCCATTTCTATGTTGTTTAATGACCCTGCTAATTTCTTCTTATATTTCTACCAAAGAAGAAGAAAAGAAGAAGAAGAGAAGAGAAGAAGTTAAATGATGGCTATATGCTACATTTTTTGTTTGTGATGTCCAAGAGTTCTAATGCTCTACAATGTCTCATTGATTCTTGGAAAGCAATGTTTCCTTTAGAAATCATTAGTATATGTGCAAAATAGAAAAACTTGAGTGCGAAGTTGCACAGCATCCATTTACTTTCTGCAAACTTTTACTACCCAACAAACACAGACATTATTTTATCCTTATCAAAATTTGCTGTGGGGTAATTTTAAACTGCTGCATGGCATTGGTCAGATATCTGCATGGTCTTGCAGCTTAAATGGAACATTGGTTTTTAATGCCTTAATGGGAACTCACAACATCAAAGATTTCTAGTTGCACAAAGCGATGAGTCCACAGTGACATTGATGAGTAATATTAGTTGAATTATTAAATGCATACAATTTCTACAATTTAAAGATGATAGTGCCACAATAGAAACAATGAAAAAGTATTGCCAAAATCTATTTACTATTGTCTGTAGTAATTCAATTTTGGCTCATAAAGACTATTGAATTAAACCAAACATCTTTGATTTTTTATCTGGCCACATGAAAAATATTAGATTATCTCTATGTACACACTACATAAAGATAATCTAAAATTTCATTAATTTAATTACATTCCAATTGATCTATCAAAATTTCAGCGCGCTAGTGGGTTAAAAATCTATCCAAAGTTTAATATAAAGGATTTAAAAAGAAACCTCAGCTCAAATTGTGCTGAAAATCCTGCCGTCAGCTGTAAATTGAAGATCTGACAGAAAGCTGGTCGACCAACAATTGAAGTAGATCAGTTGCTCCTTTTAAAAACCATTGTTGACATTGCATTGTGCTGCTCACGACAAAAGACAGTGATATTTTTCGTAGTGTTAGAAATCTCTATGATTTGACAGAACAATTCAAGATTCAAAGTTTACAAATACGTAGAAGTTCAGTTTATACTCAGCTCATGCCAAAACGAAGTTTATCACTGGAAGGCAAACGCCATGTAACGACTGTACCAGTGAAGTTAATTCAAGCACAAAATGATTTAAACTCATTGATGGTAGATTTTTTAAAGCCTCTTTGAATCACCTAGAGGAAGTGGCTTCTTTGTTAGGACCTAAAGAAGTATGCTTCATTAGTCAAGATGACAAACCCAGAGTCCCCATTGAATTGACAGCAGCTAACTAGCAGGCTCCACTTTAATGCATGTCGCATATCGCGTTACATTGCCTGATCAGGACTCGGAAGTAGCATTTAGACACAAACTCATACCATCTGCATACCCTGGCATCAAAATCCAAAAAGACAGTTTAGGTAAACCCGAAGCTGTAACATATGCAGGCCCAACTTACATAGTCATCAGATTAGGGAAGCTTTGCTCATCATCAGCTTATAGCCATGGATTGGACTATGAAAGGCTACTTGAATTGGAAGAGTTTGACATTCTTGCAAAGGATCCAAGCAACATCATGATCAACCTGATTCTTATTATGTCTGTGGACCTGATGAAAATCCAAGATATCTAAAAGTTACTGATGTGGCTATCCATCATTTTGTAAAGCAGAACATTGATGCAAAGTTTGTAGCAACGAAAGTGCCTGGTAGAAGTGCATTTAATCAAGTCGAAAGGTGAATGGCTCCTTTTAGTCGAGAACTGTTGGGACTAATTTTGCCACATCAACATTTTGGAAGCCAACTTGACACACAAGGTCAAACAATTGATGAAAAGTTGGAAAAATTAAACTTAAAATATGCTGGCGAAACATTGTCAGGAAGCAAGTAAACATAGACAATTTTCCAACAGTGACAGAGTATATTGTGCATGGAAAGTCTGAGCTTGAAATTGAAAATGTAATAATCAAAGATCAAGTTTGGTGCAAAAACCATGTAAGAACAACTCAGTATTTTCTACAAATTGTCAAATTTTGTGATTTAACTTGTTGCCAACGGATTAAAAGTTAAAAGATCGTACTTTGATATTACTGCTGATAGATTTATCCCCCAGCCAATTCAGTCTGCTAAACTAATGAAGCACCACAAGTATCCTACATAATAAAAGGCAAATTTCAGTGCGGTCATGGATAGCAATTTGTCCCTCCAATCCCTCAAACTCCTAAAGACTCCCACAGCAAATCAGAAAAAAAATGTAATCTAATATTGAAAAAGTTTACACGGACACGTTCAAAACAAGTTAGTTTTTGTGCATTATTTTTTTCCAATACTTTATTTTTAGTGGTGCGCTTTCAAAAATATTTTATTTATCAAACTACAGTGCGCATATTAAATTGAGATGTGTTTTTTTTATTTGATAGATTCATAAAAAATATTTCATTACAACTCTTACACAATGCAAGGGTTTTGTTGTTTTTTTTGTGTAAATCAAGTTGTGAATTTTGTTAAATGCTGTTGTGATACAAATTTCATTAGTAATTAAAAATTCTAATTATAATTCTGTAACTAATGTGTGAATTTAATATAGAGAAAATTATAAACAAGTATATAATTAAAAGCTATTCCTGTTGTCATAATAAACTAGGGGACAGCCAAATATCGAGATTTTATTCACTATCTGGATTTAGCAAATACTTATCGCAGATCTGAATAGTATCCTGATATCAGTGTAGTAAAGAATTCTTGAAATCAAATTAAATTAAAATTTATAAGTTAATAAATAAATACATAAAAAACAATAATCAGAAATGAGCAGTACGCGTTGGAATTTGTTGTCAAAAACTTTGTTTTTATCTTATCTTATCTTACAGGCGCTTTTTCTGTACAGAAGATTATTGCGTCCTACGTATTTCTATGGTTTGTTTAGTCCTGTATTCTTACTAGAGTTTTAAATGATGATAAAGTGTTGGCTTTCCTGGTTTCTTCAGGCAACCCATGTTAACTTGTCTGGTGTTTCAGTTCCACGAGAAATTATTCTGCCTGTACCTATACCAATAATAACAATTATGGAACATTTGACATCTCCATGGGAAGATATGGAGTAAGCTTGTTAACGGTTAACAGGCTAACCGGTTAACAAACGGTTAACCGGCTAACCAGTTGACCGGTCCTCATACCAGGACCGGTCATCTTTATTCAGGACCATAGGACCGTGTAACCAAAAAGAAAAAAACAACAACAACAAAAAAAACTAGCGATAACGTAGTGAAAAAAAAAACAACACAAGCGGTAACACGCCTCGCGCCTCTCCCTCTCGCTTTGTCACGGTGAGTTAAAGCGATACCAAGATCCAGCTGGTTAGTTGTCGAGGCACTGTGATTACGAGAGCTAACACTGTGACTACGAGAGCTAACACATTGCGCGTTTGATGTCAACAACGGTCAAGGTCGAGGCTGTTTCTATTTATATTAATTATTGTCTGTTTCTTATAAAGACAAAGAAAGCTATAAAAGCATATGACCCCGTGACCTATCCGCATTTTCTGATCACCGGTTTATAGTCCGTTTCAGGCATTCAAAAACTTCTCGGCGCACGCCGCTTAGTGAAGTACATGTACCTATATTACGAGAGGTATTTGAAAGACGTAGCAAAGATACCGGGCGATTAATCGGCCCACAAATTCAAGTTCGGTCTTTTAGTGACAGTTTTCCTGCTAGTCAAGGCATTTGATTACCACATTAAAAGTACGCCGAGTGTAGCTCAAACCATATTTGAACAGAGAAAAAAACGGGGAGGGGGAACGTGTGCGTCGCAAAATTCAATTATTCTGGCGAGTTGACGATTGAAAAATAATATGTTTTTTTTAATAAATTCCATTTTATCATTGTTTATTCCGTAGCTTTATAATTTTATTATATTATTAATTTTAATACGCCAGTTGATCGACATCACACACAAGAGAGGTAAACATGACGTCACAACGGACGGGGCGAGGCGTTGGTTTTTGAAACTAATGAAAAATACCTTACTAACTTTAACGAACAATTGAACCTGTCCTCTTATTTAGACCGGTGAACTACGAGTCCCCAAAATAAAATATAAAAAAGACAATTAACCATCACTGTTAGTTAATTTAAAGGATTTTTTAAAAAATGCTTTGAATTGAGGGCAATGTGGAAAGAGCTGAACGTAAGCGGGGGAAGCAGGCTTTGATGCCATCAGACAACGCCTGGCGACAACATTCTCTTGTTAGTTCTCAAATGGGTCTCAAAACATTAGGGATATAAGGACGAGCGGTTAACCGGTCTTTTTTTGAAAGGTTAGCCGGTCCTCAAAAACAAGCGGTCTTAACAACCTTAATATGGAGGCTTGGATATAAGATTTGGATTTGTTTGAAAAAAAAAATATGTTAATAAATTCAAAGTGTATTTATAGTTAACCTTTTAATCTCATTTCTGCATGAAGTCAAGTTAGAACAACTTACAAGTCTTTGTAAATATTTTAATAGTCTTTAAAGTGTTATATTATTTTGAATTATACTGTAATGTTTATATATTTTTTGTAAACCCCATAATCTCTTTTCTGTTTACAGTAAGCATTTGTAGTAATAAATTGGAAATATGTACATAAGTTGTCATAAGTTAAAAGTTTAATCACCTTTGTTTTTCTTAACATTTTACTTTAATTCCCTTTCGTGTTGTAGTTGTAAACTAATTTCATTCTATTTAATTTAAAATATTTTTGTATTTTTCCACTTTACTTTTTCTCTTATTTTTTGCCAGAGAGGGGGAGGGGTAATAAAATGTTTCTTTAATTTTATAAGGGGAGGGGGGATCTCTGGAATGTTGACCAGGGGAAGGGGGGAATTAAAAATCACCAACATTTGTTAACTAACATTGCATAATTAATAATTACTATTAGTATTACTATTAGCATAATTAGAATGCAGCTCTAGTCCTGTAACTGTAAGCACATAGCATATTTTATGACTAGTCGTAACAGTGACCTGTAACCTACTGTAGTTAACTGGCTTAACGTAATGACTACGGCCACTGTTACGAATAGTCGTAGCAGTAGCCAGTACCAGTAGCAGTAGACTAGACACTTCGTAAATTATTAGTTATTAGAATTATTAGACTTAGACCTAGCATACCTGGAGTGCTTTGTAAAATGGATTCACTTCAAGTTCATCAATATCACTCGCCATATGACGGCTTTATGAGATCATTTGTAATAAGTGTAACTATTAATTTGTATCTGAGTAATCATCCCAGTACCAGTTATCTTTATGAATGTCGTCTATGCAGGTTCCTGATACTGATATCAGAAGATAGTGTAATATGCTAGAATTTTAAGGTGGTTAGTCTAAATGCAATTTTCCACTTATATTTGCACGCATACACCCCTTGAAGTGAATTACATTAACAGGATGTTCAATTATCAATAAAATTAATTTTTCAAATCAGTGTCATATTGCCCTCCCCACCACCCCACCCAAAAAAGGGAGAGGGATTGATAGAAAAATAATTTTTCAACAGCTTCCGTTAAAAAAACTACTGCATTTGGTAAGTCCTAAGTCCTAAATTTATTTAAAATTCATGCCGACAATACTATTGAAAACGTTCTTCGGCAACCACAACCTCTTTCTTATGTCTTTCTTATATCCAATGTCCCAATGTAAGCATTTCAACGGGATTACAATATTACATATGGAAACATTTATCTTTTTAAATTGTTTAAGTATAAGCTACTCAGGCTACTACTTCTAGTTTTTCAAGTTGGCCAAGGCCTAAGCAAAAACGTCTACACTTATCGAGCTAAACTGAATAATAAATGTTATAATTTACTTAGCAAATATCACGCTTGAAACCAGACAAAACTATATGACTATATGTGACAAAAAGAAAAGGTGACGAAATGACAATTGACAAAAAGAGATGGTGACAAAATAACAATTAACAAAAAGAGAAGGTGACAAAATGACAATTACCAAAAGACTATTGACAAAATGAGATCGTTACCGTTACAAACATATTTTTAATGGGACAATGAAAAAATGCAATGATTTTGAGTGAAGGGCGTTTTTAGTTTTGGCTACTGAGCTATTGAGTCTGACACTCTTAGTAACATATTCACGGGGGCTTCATATAGGGGTTCTACAGTTACCTACGTTGTTACTGAGATCGTGTCATTTTGTCACCCTGTCGTTTTGTCTTCGTGTTGTTTTGTCACTTGTTTTGTCATGGAACCGTCACGCTTACATTCCTTGAACTAAATTGGAATAATAAATACTTTTACTGTATGTGATCTTAATTTTGTTTAAGATAAAGTTATAAAGGCAACGGTGGTGAGTAAGTTAAGATGCTATGCTATACTATGACTACTATGAGTATTACTATTACTTATAAATGAAATATTTTGGATTTTATATTATATATGGTATTAATACATAATACATGTAGTTGAAAAATTATGGGGGTAAAACTATTTAGGTAATATTTCTACCAAAATCCTTTTGCATAGAATATAATATAACCAGAAAGCAATTCGAAAGGTTGTTAAATTAAAACTCAATGTCTGTCTAATGTATAGCGCATTTTGATAATCTAATGAAATCTATTTTACTAGGACACTAATAAAGATGGATAAATATTTCGGTAATTAGTTTCTTGGATCTGAATCTGTATGCCGGAACCGGATCATCAAAAACAAAGAAAATAATTTGTGGATTTAAAAAATGTAAAAATTGATTATAAAATCAAACTATTGTTTAGCTATAAAATATTTTTTTAAAATTAATTTCGCCTTATTCTATGTATTATTATTATGTTCCTTAACTATTTAGCCATGCCCCTTGCTTTCTTAAATAGGGGGATTTAGTTGTTAATGTTTTTTTGGCTGAAACTGAATCCGATTATTGATGATTATGACATGAAATTATGATTATATGTTCCCAAATGGCAAACTTAAACGGGTTATATAGTTAGCAATTAATTCTGCGTTCTCTTTCTTTGTTTTTTAGGTTTAGATTTAGAATTTTATTTGTTAATTTAGGTTTTGGGTTAAGTTTACTTATAATTGTGAAGTTAGGGTTAAGTCGAGTTTAGTTTTAGAATTTTAATAGTTGAATTTTCTAATTTCTTTGGTACTCGGCATATCAACAAAGAGGGCCGCCTGGTAGAGTGGGAACTTTAAGTCGGATTTATCCGTTAAGTCGGATTTATCCGTCATAGTCATAGCCAAGACCTAAAGTAAAAGCATATATAATATATATTTTTAAGCCCGTTCGTAACAGCAGACAATTAGTATTAGACGGGATGTTGCTAGTGTTACGTCTTACGACTGACTAGTAATAGTAACTCAGGCTTTACTTTAGCCTTTAGCTAAATCTAACTGTCACTGAGTGAATACATTTAAAGAACACTACAGGACTACACAAATAAAAAAAATTCTTTTAAATAGGGGTTAATATGAAGAATCTTGACCGTGATGTCACGATCATTACCGGCGGTCATCTTTGTTGTTATTGCACATCCTTAAAAAAAGCTGAAATTAAAATTCTATAGCTATACCTAACCCAAACCCTAAAACCTTCAATATTTATTTATAAAATTTACTTTATTATAAACTTAAACGGCTGAAGCGAAGATTCTCGACCGTGACTTCATAATGCTACCTGTTGCTTGGAACAAGAATTCCTTCCCTTGAATTATGTTTGTTTTCTTATTTATTTCTTACTTCCCCTTGCGGGGGGGGGAACTAAGGAATTTACTATAAATGAAAAATAACAGGAAAGGGGTTGAGGGGAGGGCCTGTAATGTGTAACCACAAGGCGTAGGTTTAGTTCATTACGTATAGACAGTATAGAATAATACTTACAAAATGTTTACATTATACTATGCAGTGCTTTTTTGTAAAAAAATAAGTGCCGTTACTCAGTGAGTAAAATAATTCAATTTTAACAAATTAATAATATAATGAATTATAATTTAATAAACGTTAAAAAACAATGTAATAATTTTTTTCCCCATATTGAAAAAGGTGCCGTATACTACCGTTACCTTGGTTTTGTTCATAGCAAATGTAATGTTTTGACCTGCACAAATGCTGCTAAACGTTTAATTTATCTTGTCAAATTAGTTGATATCTATTTATTTAGACCAAAAAGTAAACACTTACCAAACATTTAGTCCTTAAATAATCTTTTATAATCTATCTCCGTCTTCAACAGCCATAATTATAATTATTTGATTATTAAAGTTGTACAACCATTAAAACATGTTAGGCGACCATTTACATATTATGAACAGCAACGGAGGCAGATCCAGCAATTTTCTAGTTTGACACAGTTACACATTTATGAAATATAAACAAAATAAGCCTGACATGTTCATGTCCATGTAAATGTTTGGACATTTGTTGTTTTTTTTCATTGCTTTGTTTTATGATTACTTGATCTTTCAAATTAGTTTAAGCAGAATTTTTTTTTCATTTGAAAGGATTTGTGTTATTATATAGTTATTACCAAGTTTTACAATATTAATATTTAAAGTTGTCATGCAGTACTAATAACTAAGGATTCCCTAAAGCTAATAAACTTAAATTAATAATATAGTTTTAAATAATGTGGGCCCTACAGTACATAATAAGATACTCTCTATACATGCCAACTATTACTAAATGTATGTATTTCGTACAGGTTCTCAAAATGGTGTGAATTTTATAAATCACATTTGAAAATCATGAAAATAACTAATATTGTATACTAGAGATCTAAATTTACAGTAAACTTTGTCAAAACATTCTAAATTTGTTTCCTTTCATTATTTATGTTATTCATCTACTAATCTATAAGCCTGATTGCAGTCTCACCCAGATTTTTTTTAAAAATCAGGCTCTCTATTTCTAAAGTATTTGATAAAATCACTGCAAAAAGAACCAAGGACGATTTAAGCCAAGATTGTCAGATTTAAAACAAGCAGAGCTGTTTTATTTTATTAAAGACTGTAGGCTATGAATAGGATAGTATTCATGAAAACATTGCTGCAGTGCTAATCAGTTGATGAAAAGGATTATTTTTAAAATAATATTTTCATTAATTTTTAATGGATTTGGGTTTTTTTAATTTACATTTTTTACAGTTTTGGTTTTCAGAAGCCTTTTAAAGTTCCTAATGTTACAATATCAGAAATAGATTTCTTTCAGTCTTTAGGGCAAATTAAAATTTATAATCACCTACAAAATTAGTATAAACAAACATTATTTTATGGTTATCCTTTCTTGAATATGACATATTTAAAGAGTTATATTTGTTCTGTTGGGTTTTTTTTTATTCTAGAAATCAGATAGCTATAAAATGAAGAAGTCTAGAGCAAGTAGAGCCAAGGTCAGGGACTCCCAAGATCGTAGTGAAGAAACACAAGCTAGATTGTCTGGTGTAGTGAGGATGTCCCAAAGATTGCAAGGCAGAGCTAGCATATCAAGTAATTTGATATCGACCGAGGAACATCAACTTGATGTTATAGACATAGAAGAAAATAATACAGATGCCTTGGTTGATGGACAAACTTCTTCAAACAGTAATATTTCAGAACCAAAAAAAACTGCCAGGCGTGGTTTGACAAAAAACAATACAAATGTGGAATTAGCTCAGCCAGCTCAAGTACATAACGCATCAGTTTATTCACAATGTGTTCCAGAAACATTTAAGCATTTAATGGAGAATGTTAATCTTTTTAAAAAATCTGAATCAGAGAATAATCTTGAGGGTAATAATGCAAGTAAGTTATCACTTTATTTTTGGTGAATAAAATGTTAGTCACTTCATTTTATTTGTTGTCTGTCCCAAATTTAGTCATGGTTATTTAATGTTATCTGATGTTAAAACTTTCAACCAAAGTAAATTTCAGTCTCTTCACTTTATCTGTTGTGTATCATGATTTTATTTAATCCATGCACTGTTTTCCATGCTAATCTAACATGCTCATTTATGTCTAATAATACTAATATCCTCAACTCTCTAATGTCTATTTCTGGCTCTTAATTTTCTATTCAATCTGTCCACCATCATCTGTCAGGAGGGAGTGTGAGGAGGAGACCCATCTTGTCTCGTTCAAAGGATTGGGCAATAAAACATTTGTAACAGACATTGATCAAATGCTGACACAAGCTTGATGAAAAGAAACAATTCATGATAAAATTTAATTTGATCTTGCCACAGACATCAAGTTGATGAAAGTATTTGTGATATATTTATCTCTCTTAACTCAAGTAGCCATGTATAAATTCAAGTTAAATTATTTGTTGTTGTTGATAATTTCAGAACCATCATCTACTAACAGTGAAGTGCACCAATCAGTGCTGAAGAATGAAGAAAAAGTGGAAAGGTACAAGAAAGTATAAAATATTCACCTTGTGTGTTCATTAACAAAACATGTTCATGTCATGTGTTCATCTATGATAATGCAGTATAGAATTATGATGAGTTTTTATGGACTGCTTTAGATTACACTTTCTCTCTCAAATCTAGGCTATGATTGTACCTCTTTAGATTACACTTTCACCCTAAAATCTCGGCTATGATTGCACCTCTTTAGATTACACTTTCAACCTAAAATCTAGGCTATGATTGCACCTCTTTAGATGACACTTTCACCCTAAAATCTCGGCTATGATTGCACCTCTTTAGATTACACTTTCAACCTAAAATCTAGGCTATGATTGTACCTCTTTAGATTACACTTTCACCCTAAAATCTAGGCTATGATTGCACCTCTTTAGATGACACTTTCACCCTAAAATCTAACCTATGATTGCACCCCTTTTAGATTACACTTTCATCCTAAAATCTATGCTATGAATGCACCTCTTTAGATCACACTTTCACCTTAAAATCTAGGCTATGAATGCACCTCTTTAGATCACACTTTCACCCTAAAATCTAACCTATGATTGCACCCCTTTTAGATTACACTTTCACCCTAAAATCTAGGCTATGAATGCTCCTCTTTAGATCACACTTTCACCTTAAAATCTATGCTATGAATGCACCTCTTTAGATCACACTTTCACCCTAAAATCTAGGCTATGAATGCACCTCTTTAGATGACACTTTCACCCTAAAATCTAGGCTATGATTGCACCTCTTTTAGATCACACTTTCACCCTAAAATCTAGGCTATGAAAGAATCACAACTATTATCTAGAATATAATTGAATCTTAATAGTCACTTTGTCTCTTTAACTTAAATTAAGGATACAAGATGACCCAAGCAAGTAAGAAAACATAGAGACATGTGCCCCCCCACCCTTTACCACCATCCCTTGCCAACCATAAACTGTGATTTTCTGACTCTAGTGTTAGACATGTTCGCAAAAAATGGGGAAACAGACACAAAAAAAACAATTAATTTTGTTTAAAAATTGTTCCATCTGGAAATTGAATCCAGGACTATCCGTGTGCAAGGCGGATGTGATAACCACTACACTACGAATCATGTGTCATTCTGTGACGGAACAACACAAGTGAACCCAAAAAACATTGTTGCAACTACCCCCATCTTTTTTTTCTTTTCATCCCACTCCGCTTGCCCACTGTGACCTGTTGACCCCAGCAGGGGTTATTCGTTATGCTCATTTGCACATGGCCGTTTACTTAAATTATATATAAAGATAATTTAAAAGTCTTTTGATCTCATTCTAAGGGTGTTTGAGATTTTATTAAACCTCTATTTTAGATTTTTCTCTATACTCAGGGCATTAAATAATCTATATGGATAGCTTACTCACTTTTATCAGGATATTATGCAATGTCACTTGACTTTGTTTATCCCATCAGTCATATTGAGAGTGAACTAACTGAATTTGATGGTGATGACCCAAAGCCTACTGACTCATCTTTGATAGTTCGATCTCCTTCACCACCTCGTAACATCAGGGTCCCCAAGAAGAAAAGAAACGTAAACAAAAGAATAAATGGCGCACTCAAGTAGGCTTTTAAAATTATTATTTATGTTTGTTGCATGATTTTTATTTTTCCAAATTTCATTTTGTGCCTTTATTAGCACACCCAAAATTGAGTAACATTAAATTATGGTTTGAAGAAATGGTCTGTTCAATATTATTTGGCTCATGATCCCAGTATTGATTTTTTACTTGCACTTTTAAATGGCTGATGTTTTCTTGACTTGCTGTAGTCAGTGACTGATGACCTTAACATTATCTTTGACCAGAACACTTAATTCACTCAAGGATAAGCTAGATCACACTACTCCTGCCAAGAGAAAGAGACGAAGCAAAGATGACGATATTATTTTCATTCATGAGGAAAATCCAGAAATTTCTGTCAAAGTGCGATACCTTTCAACTGTTCACAGAATTAAGATGAAGACTGTAAGTGAAACATCAATATTTTGATTGATCAAATTTATCCATCTGTTGTCTTACATCAACTATACCCTGCAACACTCTCGTCTATGACTTCACAAAACCACATTTCTTACTACACATAAATACATTTATTACTACACATTAATTTATTACTACACAAATTTCTTCATTGTGCATGTGTTTGTAATCTTCTATGAACCATTTTCTGTTCATTAACCAAATCTTATCTTTTCAGACAGAATCCCTCCACTCTCTGATTTCTAAACTTAGTTCAACCATTGGTGAAGATGAAAATATTCTGGCCTTATACCTTCGTGATGAATGCCTCAAACTCAGTGAGACGCCAATGTCCCTCAGCCTATCAGTAGCAGATATCATAGGTTAGTAGATATGTTTCTGGTTTTGCATATATTATTGGTTACTTTTTATGTTGCTGGCTTGGATTTTTCATAACAGCAGTGTCATCAGGCCCACAGAAATACTTTTCTGAAGTAAAAAATTAGATGTAAAATTGTGAGCAGGTCCCAACAATAATACTGCTGCAAACTGAGCGAGTGAGATCAAGCCAAAAAACATAACTGTTTAACTGCTGCTTGTTTTGATTAGTTCAGTTCCCTGCAGTTACAGTTGAACTTTCTCCAGCATATGTACTAATGAACAAACTTTTCTGAGAGTAACTTTAATTGAGTTATAATTTTTAAACAACACACTCAATGAAAATTTACAATCTTAGGTATTTTTGTTATAATTGGACTTACTGCCTAGTTACAATGTTGTTACAGGCTAACTCCCTAGTTACAGTGTTGTTACAGACTAACTCCCTAGTTACAATGTTGTTACAGACTAACTCACTGGTTACAATGTTGTTACAGACTAACTCCCTATTTACAATGTTGTTACAGACTAACTGCCTAGTTAAAATGTTGTTACAGACTAACTCCCTGGTTACAATGTTGTTACAGACTAACTCCCTAGTTACCATGTTGTCTACAGACTAACTCCCTAGTTACCATGTTGTCTACAGTCTAACTCCCTAGTTACCATGTTGTTACAGGCTAACTGCCTAGTAACAATGTTGTTACAGACTAACTTCCTAGTTACAATGTTGTTACAGACTAACTTCCTAGTTACAATGTTGTTACAGACTAACTCCCTATTTACAATGTTGTTACAGACTAACTCCCTGGTTTCAATGTTGTTGTAGACTAACTCCCTAGTTACAATGTTGTTACAGACTAACTCCCTAGTTACAATGTTGTTACAGACTAACTCCCTAGTTACAATGTTGTTACAGACTAACTCCCTAGTTACAATGTTGTTACAGACTAACTCCCTAGTTACCATGTTGTCTACAGAGTGTCATTGTTTGAAGCCTGAGGAAGGTGATGTCAACATTTCAGATCCCATTCAACTGGTCATTCAGTGTCACAGTAATGAAACTAAAACAGTCATCACAGCCAGTAAGGTCAGTCATTGGGTAGATTACTGATAGAAATACTAGCCATTAAGGTCTGTCATATAATAAATTACTGATAGAAATACTGGCCAGTAAGGTCTGTCATATGGTAGATTGCTGATAGAAATACTGGCCAGTAAGGTCTGTCATATAATACATTACTGATAGAAATACTGGCCAGTAAGGTCTGTCATATGGTAGATTGCTGATAGAAATACTGGCCAGTAAGGTCTGTCATATAATAAATTACTGATAGAAATACTGGCCAGTAAGGTCTGTCATATGGTAGATTGCTGATAGAAATACTGGCCAGTAGGCCTGTCAACGGGTACCCGGGACCCGGGTACCCGTTGCCGAGCAATTACCCGGGTTGTAAAATGGCGCCCGGGTACCCGTGAAAATGTTACTGCAATATCTTTACCAACAGTGTTTAAACTGTGGCTCTTTTGTGTTCAAATTTCGGCTCGCGAATAATTTATCAAATTAAAACTTTTCGTTTGAAATAAATACGGTGAAATGCATATTAAGATGAAAATGCTTTAAAAGATACACGTGTTAAAAGGGAAATAAAACACGGTCCCGACAAACTACAAAGTATTTTGATATATTTTTTTTTACCAGGAACATGAAACAAAAATCATTTTAAACAAAAAAGGTTTTAGTTCTTTGAATTGTTCCAGTAAGGAAAATAGATCACAACGCCGATAACTACTATTAATAATTAACTAGGAAGGGCTAGAGATGACCTTCGCATTGGTTTTTAAAATACGCCGCTCATCGTTGATACCGATTGAGCAAGCCAGTGTTGTTTATCTAATCCCCCCCCCCCCCCCCC
>MUZC01001169.1:614479-631061 GCA_002072015.1 Radix auricularia | reverse complement strand
CCTGCTATATTCTGGGGGGGGGGGGATTTTTAAAATTTTATTTTTTATTTATTAAATCATATTTGAATCATTGAATATCTTTACTGTATTACAAAAATAAATACTGGGGGGATGGGTCCAATAAGTAGGGGCAAGTCCTGAAAAGTTTAGTTAATTAAAACAGTTGTCAGTTACGACTCTGAACTAGAAATAACCCGTCATGTCATCATACGATTAGCATCCCCCCCGCTCAAAAAACCTTAGCACCCCTTTGCTCACTGTTTTTACACCACTGTACTACAGTAGTATTTCAATGTCATCATTTTACAATCGTTGACTAATTACATCAAAATTTGCATTTCCACAATAAACAAAGCAGTAAAATGCTAATGGTAGTAATAGCGGGCATATTGACGAAAATTTTGAGGCCTTTCGAACGGGTAACCCGGGTACCCGTTCAAAGTTTTGACGGGTACCCGGGCAGCATTTTTCAACAATATTGACAGCCCTACTGGCCAGTAATGTGTTTTGTTACCTAGTGAATTACAATTAGCAAATAAATGTATATTGGATTATTTGAGGTATGTTATAAGTCAGGTACAATTTAAGTTTAAATTCCTCTATAAAAAATATCATTCAAAGCTGAATTGATTTCTCAGGCCCATAAAACATTATAATATTGACTAAATTTCTTTGCTATTCAACGTCAAGTATATTTTGATTGTGTATTTTGACAGCGAGGTCTGCTCAGAGATGTGATGAACAAATATGCAGCCATTAAAAACTTGGATCCTTCCTCGCTGGTCTTTTCTTTTGATGGTGAAGACATCGATCCCACAGACACTCCCTTCAAGCTTGACATGGAAGACCATGATTGTATAGACGTGTCAGGGTAATCGGCCGTGATCATACACAGACATATGTTATGTTGTCTAGCTATAGTTGTATTGCTGTGAGATTTACCAGCCATGATTTTTTTTCTCTTTGGTGATGAGTGGGGGGGGGCGCTCAAGTTGATTGGCCATGATGTTTACACAGCACTGATATGAATCTCAATGCAAAGTAATTTTCCTTAGTTATCATTACGGGCAATCCATATATGACATAAGCAAATGTTCACCCCCCCCCCTCCCTCCCGAACCTCTTCTTCCTGTTTGATGTGTCCTTTTTCTAACCCAGTGAATCAATTTAGTTATACATGTTAATAATGTCAATGGGGAACAAAAACGTCAAATTTCTGAGTATTATCAAATTATTGTTGTGCACGTGCATGTGTGACACACTAATGAGCAACTCATAAATGACAATATTTTTAAAGTTGTTCCCCCTTACAGCTTGGTTACACAATGCCTTATCTGTGCCGACTTTTTCACTCCCTTACTCCCCCCTCCCCCCCCTCCAAAAAAAAAGCTGAAAGTTTATGATGACCCTTGATAAAACTGAGAGAATAAATTTAACTTTATACTGTGTTACTAGTGTCATTGATAAAAAATAAACTTTAAAAATTACAAATATTGTCTTGATATTTTTATTAGACTAGGTCCTATCACCAACGTTATTGGTTACATTTATAGACTGCAGTAATTTTTGGCTAAGTATTGCATAATTTTTGTTTGTGTGTGTACTTTCCTTCTACACAGACTTCTGTATGCTCACACACATTTTCCCAAAGCTACAACCTACCCCCCTTCCCTCCCCATCTTTCATTGCAAATGTACTATGTCATGGATTGCCCTGTAACTGTAAACATTTTGATGAATAAGCTGTCTGCAAAAATTCAGATTCTACTGAACTACTTTTAACTTTTTTTTTATGTTTCAGTATTAAATGATTTTGCTGTTAAATTTTACTATACTATAACTGTTTTGAGACAGTTCTATTATGGTACAGTGGAACCCAGTTGTTTCCGTCCGTGGCAATAGCCAAAAATTGTTGATGATCCAGGTAACGATAATATGGTGGCATTATTAGTACATGCTTAAAGATTTTCTCTACCAATGTTTAGATATTTTGTTTCCAATTGAAGCTCTGGGAACATGGTACTAATTTTTGTAGTTATGAGGTTGAATGAATGCTTGATAATGACAAATATTTTATGGTATTTTTTTATATCAACAATGCAGGCTTTAGAAATCTTTATTTAGTATAATTTTTAAGTCTATTTACAAATATTTCATGAGCATGATGATTGAATTTAAAAAGGGTACGTGTTCACCCCGTCAGGATTATTGAAATAATTTACTTCACACCAATAAAAATAACAATTTTACTGTTATATCCTAGCTCAAAATTAAGATGGAACTCATCATATAGATCTATTTTAGATGCAGTATTAACTCTTTTTCTCAAAAATTATTTTCCTCATTCTGAAGGGGTTATCTATTGTGGAAATTTGTCGCGGTGTACCATGCTATCTTGAAATGTTATAACTTTTTTATTTTTTAAAAGATAATGATATATTTGGTATTGAATTAAAGAGAAAAGAATGATGTTTTCAGGAAGCACAGACTCTTAACTTCATTTTCATAAAATAATATGATTTCGTTTGAGTGAAAAAAAAAAATTACTTAAAAACCCACCAAATTATTTTTTTTACAAAACCTGATTCAAAGTCTCAAAAATTTAGATCTGTATCCAAAATGTAATAAATTGGTGTTTTTTCTGAACTTTATTCATATTTACATGAAGCAGAAATAATTTCACTTTAAAAAAGCAAACAAATATAGCATTAGAGCTCAATATTTATGGTCACCCATAAAGTAAATAAAATGAAAATTGAACTGTTTACAATGGAACTGGAAGCGATACTATTACTATGCATTGCAACTAAAAATTATTTTAAATGCCATCTAAAATTGCACTAAGTTTAAGTGAAAGAGTTTAGCTGCTTTCAAATTAGACTATATCATGTCTACATTATTATTTGTAGTAGAAATATCAGTTCATCAAGGCATTTGAGGTGGGGTGGACTTGTTGTTTATCAACATATAAATTTGCACTAGGCGTATGATTCATCGGCAATTTAAAATTAACATCAGAACCATCATAAAAACAATACCTTTTTCTTGTTCATCATCGCAGTATTTAAAATAATATTAGGTCGATAACGGATGAGCTGGTTAAATATCCATGTTTGTAAACAAACGAAAATGCAAACATGCCTTTCAAACGCTTCTTTTGTGGTGAAAAACATTCAAACTAAGAATTCCTTACGTTTTTTATTCAAGGTAAATCATTCTAGATTACATTAAAACTAGTTTAAGTTAAATAGGTGAGAAAAGAAACAAAAAGAAACCACTTATAATAATTTGATGCTCCCATCGTCAATACGTCAAAAATGTCCTTTTAAAATCAACGATGGTAGCATTGATTCGGAGAAAAAGAGTTAATAAAAAACAAATGATTTTGAATTTATTTGTTTTTTTAATTAAATCAAAGTCCCACTAAGATTAGACTGGAAATGTAGGTCAAGATGTAGACAAAACTGAAAGTGTCCAAAATTATGACAATTTCATTACAAAATATTAATTTTGAACAGACAATTGGTGTAGAAGATAAAGATGATAGGCATTGAGGGGTTTGAGGGGGGGTCTGGCAATGTGAATGAATCAAGATAAATAACTATGACAAAGTGAGAATTTGGTGGTAACTTGCAATGGGGTTGGCGAATTGACAAAGGTCACGATAACTGAGTTCCAGTGTACTTGATATGTTTATGGCTGCCATACGTAAGTGTTCAAATGCTCTATTCGGTTTAGTCCCAACAGCATGACTTGGGCTACCAAATGATCATTTTTATAATATGATTGAATTTATTTTTCAGACTTCTTGATGTTTACCTAATATGATGTTATGTTTGTTTGAAATGCAGTACAGTCAGGACAAATTTTCTGGTCTTAAAGTTTCTTTATTTTTCTTTATTACTTATTTACACATCTTATCTTATCTTAGATATACAGACGCTCCTTCTATGCAGAAGATAATTGCGTCCACAGACCATGAGAGATGATCTGTTGGCAAGTGATGCAGCGGTCACAGGCCACGGCTATAGGGGTTCCACGCATTACCCCAGCCGCCTAACTATTGTCTAGTTAGGTACCCATTCGGAGCTGGGTGACTCGGGGACTCCTTTCGTGTGGATTCGAACTCGTGACCATCAGTGTGACAGTCGAGAGCGCTACCTCTCGACCACCACGTCCCACTTATGTTAGAAACTATTTCTTAAAAGCATAATTGCCATCAAAATATGTAAAGTACAGAATGCTGCATGTTTCTCCTAAGCTTCCTCAACTTACAGAGTTAGATGCATATAAATATCACTGGTGCTTTCTGAATTTAAAATGCAAACTAAAATCAATCAATGTAAAATTTTCATTTTTGCAATACAAACGTCATAAAAATGAAAGCTGACAATAAATAGAAAATACATGTCTGTAGAATAATAATAGTTTAAAAAATTAACTAAACATATTTTTCAACTCTTATGGCAGTGTTAAAAACTTTGATATAAAGAGGTGATTTTCATGTTATGATACATAAAAATAAAAGATATGTTTAATATTTTTTTACAAACAAAATATGTATGTGCCCAAAAAGCATAAAAATATGCAAGTCCCATCAATCATATGTTCCTGCTAAAAGGAATTAATGAAATATACACCGAACTCCTTCATAATTCTTTAATCCTAGTTCCATATTTTGACATTACTAAATGCATAGAAACATACTATTTCATTGAATAAAGTAACTTAATATATTATGCCCTTGTCATTAATGAATGCCCCTAGGGATGAAGCAACCAATAAGAGTTGTCTACCATTGTGTGTATTAGTTGTCAAGAGGTTCTCTTAACTAAAGTTTTAAAAAGTATTCTACCATTCCCTTATTGGGTAAATTAATTTAAAAGATAAAAATCTCACTTAAAAACTTCCCACTTAATGACATTCAAATACACCAGGAGTTGGTCTGCAGTTTGAATTCATAGCCAGACCACATCACAGCCACAAGTCAATATAATCAGACAACATCGCTGCCACAAGTCAATATAATCAGGCACATAGCTGCTACAAGAAAATATTATCAGACAACATCGATGCCACAAGTCAATATAATGAGACCACATCACTACAAGTCAATATAATCAGACAACATCGCTGCCACAATTCAGTATAATCTGACTACATCGCTGCTCTAAGACAAAATAAATATAATCAGACATATGGCTGCTACAAGACAATGTAATCAGACCACATCGTTGCCACAAGTCAATATAATCAGATCACATCACTGCCACAAGTCAATATAATCAGATCACATCACTGCCACAAGACAATATAATCAGACCAAATCACTGCCACAAGCCATTACTGCATTCTTTTAGCAAACATTGATAAAATGATTGGGTTTGTGTTAGTCTTCACCAGCTGGATCTGCTTGCAACATGTCTTCCTCTTTGTGGGACAAGTTGAACATAGAGTACTTGGGGTCATGAGTGACCTCCTTGACCACAGTTAAAAAGTCTGGTAGAGTTGGCATCTCTTTCTCAGTTGTAAACATTTCTAACATGATGAGGTTTGAACACCTGTGGAAATAACATAGACGAAGTACATTATTGTCTTACATTAGGTCAGTGATGCTCAAACTATGGCCAGAAGGACCCCATGTCCTACATTAAATCAGTGGTGATCAAATTATGGCTAGAGGACACCTTGGGATATTAATAGGGCTGGTAACGATTAATTTAAATTACCGCAAGAAACACCACACACTTTTTTAACTGCTATGGACTGTTGTACTATGTTCTTCAATGTTTATTAATTATTATTGAAAAAAGTTCAACTACTGACAAAGAGAGAAACTAATTTCAATAGTCCTCATTTTTTACACTGTCAAAAGAGGCCATAGGTGTAATAATTGAAATAAAATTAATGAGCTTCATGAAATCATTGGCCTGTCAAGCAGGCAGATGTTTTGTGAATATAAATGTTGATACAAATAATTAAAATAAAGGATTGAGCTTCATGAAATCTTATCTTAGCTTATCTGTTAGAGATGCTCCTCCTGTACAAAAGACAATTGCGTCTTATGTTTATATATGGTTTTAAATGATGAGAAATTGTTGGCTTTCCTTGTTTCTTCAGGCAACCCATAACACACCCGAATTCCGAACGGGAAGAAACCAAACTTGTATGTGTTTGTTCTTGCTTACGGAATAAGAAAGGTGTTTTTATCCTTATGTCTATCTGAGGGTTGTATTAAGTTATCTTTGTGTTGTATTTCTAAATTAGAATTAATTGCTTTATGTATAGTTACTAATTTACTCTTGGTTCTTCTTTCCTCTAGTGTTTCAAGATTTAAGGATTTAACTATTGGTGTTACTCTTGTCAGTTTTGAATATTCTCCAGTAATGAATCTGGCAGCTCTTTTTGAATTTGTTCTAGTTTATCAATGTTTTCTTTGGTGGATGGATCCCATACAGTGCTTTTTTTCTAGCGAAAAATGTTTGGGAACTCATTTCACATCAGTTTTTTAACTTATGTCAGAAAATACTATAATACTCTATAATATAAATATACACAAATCTGGCCAAAAAAGGTATGGGAACTCAGTTTCCACTGAAAAAAGCACTGCCATACAGAAGATGCATATTCTAGTATAGCTTTCACCAGGGTGAGGTAGCATTTTAGTTTTATATCTTTGTTACATTTGTAAAAGTTTCTTTTTATAAAACCTAAGGTTTTGTTTGATTTTTAATAACTTCATTGACATGGGGATACCATGATAGTTTCTAATTTATTATGACTCCTAAGTATTTTGCATCTTTAGTTTGGGTTAGTTCTTTTCCATGAATGAAATATTTTGAATTTATTTGTTTCTTTTTCTTTCTTTGTTACTCTTAGTGGTTGACACTTTTCTGGGTGGAAAGACATACTCCAGTTTCCCAAATTAATAACTCATCTAAGTCTTTTTGTAAAATTTTGCTATCTTGTTCTGACTTGATTGTTCTATAGATCATACAATCATGAGCAAATAAACTAACTTTTGTTCCTATTGAGATGTTGTTGGGTAAATCATTTATATAAATTATAAAGAGTAAGGGACTTAGCACAGTTCCTTGTGGAACTCCTGAGTTAACCTTTATTGGTGCAGATTTGGATCCATTAATTATTACAGTTTGCTCCCTACCCAATAGGAAATCTTGGATCCACTGATATAAGGGACCTGAGATTCCAAAGTATTTAAGGTTTTTAAGTAAACTAAGGTGGTGAACTTTGTCAAATGCTTTTGAGAAGTCTAGTAATATTGTATCTATTTGATCTTTATTGTCTAAGCCTTTTGATAGTTCATCTATTAAACCTATTAATTGTGTTTCACATGATCTGTTTTTTCTAAAGCTGTGTTGATGGGCATTATATTTGTCAAGGTGGTTAACTAACTATTCTACTATATATTATGTGTTCCAGTAATTTACAGGTGATACTAATAAGTGATACAGGTCTGTAATTACCAGGGTCTGATTCATCCCCTTTCTTAAAGAGTGGAGTTACCTTGGCTAAATTCCAATCCTGTGGCACTTTACCCTGGTTTAGAGAGGCATGAAAAAGAACTACAAGGACTGGGGACAGTTGATTGCTTAATTTTTTTATTAACCTGGCAGGCAATTCATCTGGGCCAGTAGCTTTGTTTCTTTTAAGTTTTTTAGGAGTGAATGTATACATATCTCATCTACAGTTATGTTACCTATTTCTTCCATTTTATTTAAATTTATTAAAACTTCCTTTTCGCCTAGGACCGAAAATGATGATGCAAAATATGTGTTAAGGATATTAGCTTTAGTCTCATTATCATTATAGGTTTTATTATTTGAGCCTTTTAGTGCGGCTATACCAAATCATTGCCCAGCCAGACAGGCAGATGTTTCGTGAATATAAATGCTGATACAAACATAACATGATCAAACCGGGAAAAACCAACACACTGTCAACTATTAACATTTGAAACTCTAATAGAAATGCGAAGTGTAAGACATAATAATCTTATGTTTATAAGGAGAGTATATAATAGATACGATACCTGACTAGTCTATCATTAGGATTTCTCACCTAGGTGGAGCAGGATCCTGGTAAATATCTAGTTGAAAATATTGGTTATTCCACAGGAAACAGCGTCGTATTTTAAATATTGTATAATGTTGGTCATCTCGCTGAGCCAATAGAATCTGGCCAGAAAAATAAATGTTTTAGACAGATTGAATTATCATTAGAGAAAAAAATTGTACTGTAACAACAATATTTATAAAACTTGAAAAGATTCATTTTAGAAACGTCTTCAGCGTACCTCATAGTCTTTCTCTGATATGGGCATACGCAACTCTACACTCTGGTCATTGATCTCTGGTCGACGTATTGTATGTGTATATGTCCAATTGCCTAGAATGGATTGTGTCATTAAAAGTAGCAGTAAAACTTTTCTACATATTTTAGTCATTAAATACAGAATCAATAACATAATAAATTAATGAATTAATGAAAGTCCTACCAAATTTTCTAACCTGTCTTTTCATGTAGAATTTGACAGTTCCAAGTAACAGCAAGTGGTAGGAAAGGATAAAGAATAAAACTTGTTTCTTAAACAACTAATTAAACCTCCTTAGTGTAAGTATTCAAATTATAATGACCTGACTGCCCACGCTTCCGCAACCTGGCCTGCATCTTTCTGCTGGGGGTCACCAGATAGTCATGGACAACATGAAATTCTTGATAGTGAGGAAATGCCTGCAAACCATCATATACATTTATAGACAGACCAGGATAAGATTTTTAGTTTTGGTGTCAAAATATGCATCACTGTGTAAAATATATAGAATAAAATAATAATTTAAAGTTAACTTTTCTGTTCTTTTATCTCTTTTTAATATCATCTAGTACATTTTAAAAAATGTTAAATAAAACCTAGAAGAAAAGCATAATTAGAGAAAACTTCCTAATCAAATTAATTATTTACTTTTAATCAGGAGAAAAAACAAATTAAATCTAAAACTGATACAGATAATTAATTTATCACCTATTTGTGCTTTGGAAAAAATTCAGGTAAATTTTAAACAGATGTTAAATAACATTATTACTACCTAACATTATTACTACCTAACATTATGACTACCTAACATTATTACTACCTAACATTATTACTACCTAACATTATTACTACCTAACATTATTACTACCTAACATTATTACGACCTAACATTATCGCTAACTAACATTATCATTACCTAACATTATTACTACCTAAAATTATTACTACCTAACATTAACACCACCTAAAATTATTACTCACTTCTTTTTCAGCAAGATGAGAGATGAGGAATTTCCTTTTCATGCTGTTGGGAGCAAGTCTGTCTCCTGGATCTACACCAACCCTGATACAAACAGCCTGGCAGTAAGAATTTTAGAAGACAATTCTCCCAGTAGAAGTAAGTCATAACATTCAGGCTTCTATTCCAATAAATATTTAATCTTATTGACAATCTACATTTAAAACTCTAATTCGACTGCAAGACTAGACAAAAATCATGGATAAGAGGGCTTACAATTTTTTGATATGGTACATATATATACAAACTAGTTTAAATTTCTTCATCACCACACAGTTATAAAGTAGTTTAAATTTCTACATCACCACACAGTTAAAAAGTAGTTTAAATTTCTTCATCACAACAAAGTTATAAAGTAGTTTGAATTTCTCCATCACCACATACATATAAAATCTATGAGGATAGTTATAAAGTAGTTTAAATTTCTCCATCACAACATACATATAAAATCTATGAGGATAGTTATAAAGTAGTTTGAATTTCTCCATCACCACATACATATAAAATCTGTGAGGATAGTTATAAAGTAGTTTAAATTTCTCCATCACAACATACATATAAAATCTATGAGGATAGTTATAAAGTAGTTTAAATTTCTCCATCACAACATACATATAAAATCTATGAGGATGGTTATAAAGTAGTTTGAATTTCTCCATCACCACATAGTTACAAAGTAGTTTAAATTTCTCCATCACCACATAGTTATAAAGTAGTTTGAATTTCTTCATCACAACAAAGTTATACAGTAGTTTGAATTTCTCCATCACCACATACATATAAAATCAATGTGGATTGCTTACTGCTATCATTCTTGAAATTTTTGTATCAAAATCTGTTGAGTTGTCTATGACATCATAGTAAGGGTGGCCCACCCAAGCCTGGTGGAGTCAAGAAAAAAACTTTTAAACACAAATAAAAAAATTTTATTGAGATAGTTTCAAGAAGTGTGATGGCGTTTGAACAATTTGCTAGGCTCAACAAAAAATAAAAAATTACTATGTTGATTCCAAAATCTAATTAGCTGATTTGACAACTAATGAAATGCAAATTTATTCAGCTGAACCAGATGATCCTCTGATAACTTTAATCAAATTATTTTATTACTAATGGGTTTAATTTAAACTGGTTTTATATTTGGGTAGACAAAGTGAGTACTTGTTTTAAAAGTAACTAGTTATCAAAATGTTATTAAATTTTAACAATAATTGATATAATCAAAGTAGTTTAAATTTGTTACATGAGCCATTTTAAATTAAGTATTTTACATTAGCTGTTATAGAGTCCAATTTCCTAGCCCCGTCAATGTCCTCACTTCTTGTTTTATGGCCAACTATTGTATAAAAGTCTTCAGCACCCTTAGCTGCTGACACCATATGTATGACCTGGGGAAAAAAACAAAGCCTCAGAACCAATAGCATTACTTGTTATTGACATACAATGATTAAATAAATTAAATGACTTGCAGTTAATAATTTTGTCTTTTTCAAAACAAAAATTGCACATCTTAAATGCTAGCATTACTAATGACTTGTAAGAAAACAGTAAATTAGATGCTATTAGGGGCCAGGTTAAAAAAAACAACAGTGTCTCTATGTAACACAGCACAGACACACACACAATCAATGTTACATGTAACAAAAAGTTACCCCCCTTGGTTCACTACTGCTTGTTGTGCTTGTAGTTCTAGTAGAATATGTACATCTCTCGAAGAGCCCAATTCTTTAATTGAGTGAACAACCGTATCAGAGTGGCCATTACTACAATGATACCCTTGGGGTCAGTCATAGCAGACTGACCAAATATCTCAGAGTGGCCATTACCACAATGATACCTTGGGGTCAGTCATAGCAGACTGATCAAATATCTCAGAGTGGCCATTACCACAATAATGATACCCTTGGGGTCAGTCATAGCAGACTGACCAAATATCTCAGAGTGGCCATTACCACAGTGATACCCTTGGGTCAGTCGTAGCAGACTGACCAAATATCTCAGTGGCCATTACCACAGTGATACCCTTGGGTCAGTCATAGCAGACTGACCAAATATCTCAGAGTGGCCATTACCACAGTGAAATACTTACCTGATCATATCTGTTGTCCCTTAGATCCACATCATTCCAGTTATTCTGCTCTTTCATTTTCAACCAGTCTGACACAGGTAAATCTGGAGATAATTTATTGCTTGTTTAGATAAATTGATTTTGATACATCAATTCACAAACAAAATATGGGTGAGACTGTAATCAGGCTTTACAGAAAGTAGATATATGTAATTCAAACAGTGTATGCATGACATATATCTACTTATGCATCAATTGACTCTGTCAGTCAAAAATCCACCATAAAACATAGTCTAGTGACTGTCTAAGAAAAGGAAAAATTATACAAATATGTAACAGCAATGGAAGCTCTAATATAAATGTTGACATTTTTCAAAATGCTATAGAAGGTCAAAGTGCAAAATTACAAGCTGATCCATCCATAACTCCTCTGTCACAGATGAGCAAGACATCTTTTTTCCTGGCCTCCGCAAGGTGATGAAAGGTTTCCTCAATCACCATCATGGTTCGTATAATGTTCTCCTGGAACTTAAACGCTACAATTAAAAAAGGATTCAAATATTACCAATAGGAAACTTCTATTGAACTGTTCATTCAGCTGTTCATCTATTAAGTCAAAGACATCTTGGCTGGTTTAAATTGCTTTGACATTGCTTCCTACATCAAAATTTTAAATGAACTGTTTATGGTTTCATTTTTTCTTTAAGCATTTTATTTTAAATGTCATGGTTTGGGTTTGTTTCTTTTAGTTTCTTTATGTGCTTGCTTCAAAAAAATTATATCAGAATAATTTTTAAAAATGTTAAAACAGATTTCATTGTCCTGAACTGTTTTAGTGTTGCAGGACTACATGATGTTAATTGCAAGTCAATTACTTACTAAGTCAATCCATCGCTTCTTTCTCTGAGCTCATTACTAAGTCCTTCAAGACTGCACTTAAGACACATCTTTTCAAAATTTATTTTCAAAATTAATGAAACAACATTTCTTTTAATTATTAACGTAGCTTATGTATAACGTATTGTCATTTATGTAGTTAGTATGATATGAATGTTTCTTTTATTAATATATGTATTGTTATTTCCATGTAAAGCGGTGTGAGCCTGGCTCCATGCTGGGATACAGAGCTATATAAATTATAATTTTATTATTTTATTATTATTAGTATTATTAGTGACTGGCCTAAGCAGAATTACCAAGGAATTAATAAGATACAGAGATTTTCTTTTACACTAGAAGGGAAAGTAGTGTTCTCTGTTCTTTTACACAAGAAGGGAAAATAGTGTTCTGTTCTCTTTTAAACTAGAAGAGAAAGTAGGGTTCTTAGTTCTCTTTTACACTAGGAGGAAAAGTTATGTTCTCTGTTCTCCTTTAAACTAGAAGGGAAAGTAATGTTCTCTGTTCTCTTTTACACTAGAAGGGAAAGTAATGTTCTCTGTTCTCCTTTACACTAGAAAGGAAAGTAATGTTCTCTGTTCTCTTTTACACTAGAAGGGAAAGTAATGTTCTCTGTTCTCTTTTACACTAGAAAGGAAAGTAATGTTCTCTGTTCTCTTTTACAACAGAATGGAAAGTAATGTTCTCTGTTCTCTTTTACACTAGAAGGGAAGAAAATGATCTCATCCCAGTCTACATTTTTTAAAACTTAACATATTTATAGCTCATGAGACATACAGAGTTATCTTTACCTTGACTTTGATTCAACTCATGAAACTGAACTCCACCACTGAAACATTAAATCATGAACATGAAATTTTTATTGTTAGAAATAAAAATGAAAATTCAATAAATAAATGATTATTTCTGAAGCTTATTAAGATAACAATGATATGAGTGTTTCAAGTTTATTTTTTAAAAATCCTTTGGTAGTGAGGGTCAACATTTCCTGTAAAGTTTGTTGGTACATGTGCAATATAATAAAAAAAAACATTGTGCAAAGTTACACAACATTTTATTATCCTTCTCAAAATTTTCTGTGTGGTAATTCTTAACTGCTACGCTGAATTGGTCAGTTTAAAGGGAACATTGGTGAGTACACTTAAACAGGTAACAAAGTACTAGCACAGATAATTTACTCTGAGACATAATATAATGCCCAGTAGCTTTATTGGAAAATAAGTTTCAACATCTTAATGAACATCTATTCATATACCTGTATTTAGTTAACAGACAATAAAAGATATCTATTTGAATGTTACTAGGCACACACACACACACATTTTTTACACAACTTATTACAATTAGACAAACACAGAATAAGATAATATTTAAAACTAGCAATGACTTCACTTAATAAGTGATGAATTCATTTTCTGTTATATTATGAAGTGCTCTATGAAACCATCAACAAAAACTCAATTACTAATCAGTTTCAATATGACAGCTATCAATAATCCCAACTTACCTGAGATAGGTGAGGGCTGATTCAGGAGCCCGGTACACCTGGGGGCACAAGAGAACACATGCCAAGGTTATACCAGTCCCCTCTAATTAACAGTTGCTCTAATTGATCAACATAAAGACCATAGTCTATAAATTTTATTGTTAATAAAGCTCGATTTTGTGAATAATTGCTTCTTTCCTCTAGACAATGCTGATTAGTAGATATTAATTAGTTCTTTCAAATATTAGCTTCATAAAGAATACTTTACTTTTACATAGAAAAGCAGTCAGCCATGTTAAAGACATCAGCAAACATGTGTTATTAATTTGATGTTTTTAGTTTATAATGGAGAGATTACATTAAATGTATGCTTTGTAAAAATAAATCAGCACACAAATTGTAATGACTGTTTTTTATGTACAGGCTCACCTTCCAGCCAAGGTTTTCAAAGAAGGTGCTAAGTCTTGTCTGCCCAGTAGTTTTCCCACCACAAGGACCTGATCATAGACACAAGCCATAAAATGATACAAAAACTGTCCCTGTGTCAGTATTAAATGATTAACACCAAGCCCAAAGCTTTTTAAACAAGACAGTATTTGAATACTGGTAGCTTGACATTAACTATCTAGTCTTTTATGTAAGTTTGTAAAATAAAATATATCCTTTTTTTAAAAAGCCTTAGTTCATCCATTTTTAATATTTTACAGCTGTAAAAATTTTTAATGAGCATATTTACTTTTTAATATTTTAATGAGCATTAGAATTCCAGTCAGTATAGTTAACAATAATCAATTTCCACATAACAAAAATCATTTTTGTCTGCGCTGATAAGCAATTAAAATTGGGAGTAGGTTTTAGGCACAGTGAAGATCATAAACTATTTTTATTAAGTATTATGCTCAATCTTGCTCTTCTTTACAATACCAACAGTTTGATATGATTGGATTTACAATTTAGAGAACTATCATCATGTCATGTTGTGCTCAAACAAAGATGTAAAATGAAAATTTGTCTGCCATTTTGAATATTAATGATATGAGCTAATCTTGGATGCTGAAGAATTAATTTATGTATTATTAACTATGATGCCTTAAGTTAATTGCCTTTTAGGAGAATGATAAGATGAACGTAAAGTTATAAGGATAGTTTTTGGCTGCATAATTGGTGTAGTTTTCTTTTTTTTTAATTTAATTTTTGTGCTATTTTAAACAGCTATCTCAATTTCAATTTTTTTAAACTAGAGAATATTAAATTATCTCATTATGTAGTAGGGATATATATATATTCTGTCTAAATTTAAAGCTTTATCCCTAAACAAATTTGCACAGAAAATAGTCAAATAGACTACTGCCTTATTAACTTTACTTTAGACTTAAGATTAGACTTGTCCTACCACCATTCATAAATTTGTTTTTGACTTTAGACTTAAGGCCAGAAATTTCAGAAATGTCCTTCAACTACAACCATTAATAAATTCGTTATAAACGAATTGCATTTTTCAGGCACTGTTAACCAACTTGAACTTAAATGTAGCATGTGAACAGGGCAGGTCTTAGGCCACTGCAATGTAAGCAGCTGCAGTGAGCCCCATGCTTTCATAGGCCCTGACAGTACATACGGCAACAGACGTCCGGAAGTATTCAGGATATTTTTTTTTTTTTTGTTTAAAAATTGACAGTTCTTAATTATTTACAAGTTTCAAATGTACCTCTCGGCTACATAGTTACTTTAAACTATACATGTCCTGAAGTTGTTGTGCTTATAGGTCCTGAAATTATATAAATATTTAAGCTATAACACTTCTAAGTGACTCTAAAGTTAAAATTTCCGACAAAATAAAATTGATTGTGTGTGTCTTCTAGCCTTGATTTTTATTTAACAAAACTCACTTATGTAACCAAGGGGTACATTTTAAATAATTGAGAACTTAACTTTATAACAGGAAATAGCCTAAAAAAATCGGAGTGTCTACTGCTACGACAAAGTAACGGCAGACAACCCGCGCGGATGTGGCTGGTGCTACGACATGTCGTAACGCCAGCAACATCCGACCGGGTTGTCTGCCGTTACGACAAATTACGACATGTCGTAAACAATTTTTTGTATTTTCAAATATGCTATTACTAATACTTAAATACTAAACCATAATTCTCATAATGAAATATCATGATCACTAGATAAGCTTATTCATGAATTTTAAAGGTTTAAAAGAAAATCTAGATTGAGCCATTACTGATTTTCATCAGCTTGGCTAGATCAAATGATAGTCGGGTTGCTCTGCAATGATACGACACTAGTGATAGCGGGATCGAATCCCGCCGCCGTCATGTTTTTTTTGTTGTTTTTTTAATTTATTTTATTTTTTTTTTTAAAAACATCATAATGAGTAAGCTAATAATTTTTGTTATTACTCTGAAAAGCAGATACGTTGACTAAATCTGTTAAAATAAAAAATATTTAGATTTTAGACTAGTCGTAACACTAGCCAATCCACAACAGGTCAGGTCGTCAGCTGCTACGACAGTCGTAAAAATGTGTTATGTGCTTACTTACAGTTACGACTAAAACTGTATTTAAGTATGCTAATATTATTTTTTTTCTTTTTGATTCGCAAGTTGACACTCAGTCGGCATCACCAACGAAAGAGGTGAGGCAAGAGTTTAAAAAATGACTATAAACCATTACTGTTACTAAATTTGTTTGAAAGATATTTTTGAAAAATTCTCTGAATTGAAGGCATCGCGAAAAAGTGCTGAACACAAGCGGGTGAAGGGGGGGGGGG
>MUZC01001169.1:593123-613339 GCA_002072015.1 Radix auricularia | reverse complement strand
TTTTTTTTTTTAATTTGCCGGTAGCTAAAAATACTGCGCAATTTTAGAATCCCTGATTCCCCTACCCCTCTGATTTCACGGGGCTCGCACTACTTTTCCAAAGGTCACGGCGGTCACGTGCCTTAGCAACAAGATGGCCGCCGATATTGGCGGTGGGGTCGGCTATCTTCGCTTTTACCGCAATATCCGACCGGTTCGTCTGCTGCTACGACAATCTTGTCGTAACGCTAGCAACATCCGACCGGATCGTCTGCTGTTACGACATGTCGTAGCACTAGTTTCCTGACTAGCGCTACGACATGTCGTAACGCTAGCAACATCCGACCGGGTCGTCTGCCGCTACGACAAAATTGTCGTAGCGCTAGCCACATCCTAAAAAAATAATAAATAAGCTACAAAATACTTGCAGACATCTGTTGCCGTATGAGCTTATCTGAATCTGATCTTAATTTTCACTTGCCTTAAGTCTTATTAGTCTTAAGCCTAAGTTTTAAGTGATTTAAGTTAACCCTGACTGGGCCTCACGCAATCAATTTCATATACTAGGCCGCAAGGAGCCCCGCAATTATTAAGACTGGTCATGCATGTGGGCAGCTAGCAGTGTTATGAACAATATCAATAATCAATATTAAATACTGCAGTGTGTATAAGTTCAGTGCGTTCAGGGAACTCTGAAGACTGAACTGTACAGACTGTACTACTGACTACTGAACTGTAAAACTGAACAGTTTTCAGTGACTCGTGCATACCTCCAGTTAAAACCACTTTATAAAATTTATGGCGATTTTCTGTGGCGTTTTCAGACATATTGATGACTCTCGCAAATTGCAAGGCCGAGGTAAAATAATTGCAAGAGATGATCCTACAATATTCGGGGAGTAACTTTTTACATGATTTTAAGTAGCTCCTTGTTGACAATAGGAGATGCTCCATGAATAGCCAAACAAAACAATAGGGGTGCTCTAATTACCTCCAGAGAAGTTACCTAATTTTTAAAAATCAAACTAAAATGCTACCTTACTTTGGTTAGACCTGTACTAAAAATGCATCTTCTATATCGGACCCATCCACCAAAGAAAACTTAGATAAACTAAATTAGAAAATATTCAAATAAGAGCTGCCACATTCATTACTAGTAAGTATTTAAAATTGACTAGGGGTAACATCATTAATTAAATCATTAAATGTAAACTAATATAGTTTATAGTATAGAAACACTGGTGCCTTGAAAAACAAAGTATAAATAATACATAAATCAATTAATTCTAACCTGGAAATTCAACTCCAAGATAATTTATTGCAACCCGCAGATAGTCTTATTCCGCATGCAGTATGCAAGATCAAACATAGACTATACCAATTCTCATTCTTCCCGTCTGAAATACGAAGGTGGAATGGGTCGCCTGATCAAATAAATAAGGAAACCAAAACTCTACCAACATTTAAAATTATAATTAAAATGCAAGACTATACATAAACAATGGCTAAGCGTAAAATGCAATAATATTCTGTATAGAAGGAGCTTCAATTTAGGTAAGGGGCCGTCCATAAATGACTTCATGCGATTTTAGCTAATTGTTCACCCCCTCTATTATGACGTCAGAAAGCGCCCTCTCCCTCATAAAGCTGTATTTTCTATTTTTAAAAAGAGCATGTTTCAAGTCAATGTTTTGTCATTTAAGTATTTTGTATTTAGTGCAATGCTGCACTCTTATATCGTGACAGACGTGAAGCCATGTAAAACGTCATAAAATAATTGTAAGAAATCAAATATTGACGTGGACCTTTTATTTAAAATTGCGAGTTTTGATGTTGTGTCACATTTCTCAAACAATCGTCACAATTGTGTGACCCCCCCCCCCACACTCTTTTTTAGGCGCGTAAAGTCATTTATAGACAGCCCCTAAGACACGATGATAAGATTAGAAAATCATATCACCTAGGAGAATTTTACCATTTAAAAAAAAAGACTTTCCAAATCCTCATATTTTAAGGTTATCATTAAAAAATGTACGAGTTCATTTAGTGCAGATTTTAAATAGTATTCAGCCTGGGAGATATCAAATAAATTTTCAAAATTAGCTCAATAACATTGAATGGGATTTACTCAAGACCAAGATAGTTGGTTTTTATTATGTTCTAAATATGCGACCTTCACTTTTGGAGTCGAGTTAATGACCTCATGATTTGACTGGCAAACCTCATCAAGCGGGGATCGCCATAAAGACATCTTTCCACAGTTACTAGAACCGACACGTCCAAATCCCCGGGCTACGCAGGGCGCTAGGTAATCAGGTGCTCAACCTTATCTCCAGTGTCGCTACAAACTCGGGAGCCGATATCCTCTCTCGGGTCAAACATTTGCAAGTAACTCCATCTGGGTGATGAGTGTCTGAGTTTTATGAGATAGTCTCCACCAGGGGTCGATTTTGCTCGGCCGCGACATGAACATGTAAGCCCTTCTGGCCGTGACTTCAGATGCCCAGCCCTGGAGCCACTTTTTCCCTGAAAAGGCCTTTAACCCCAGCTGGATCAGGCGATTTTGTGAGGGTTGTACTAATTCTGTAATAATTAGTAGCCTACTTTTAACTATTCTGTCCTCAGTGGTAAAAAAAACCTTATTTAACTTCAGCAGTGCATATTTTGGGTTGGATTGTATTATTGTTAAATTCGTATTTATTTTATAGCTTTTTCTCATTTAAATTAAAAATACTAGCCGACCCGCGTCGTAGCATACGCCGCTAACGATTTAGTGACGGGTGAAGACTTCCTGAAAAACACAGTTGTCCAAATGGGGTGGGTTTGCGAAAACGACTGTGCGTTTATGAAAAGAAGGAACTCTGGAGAGAGCAACATACAATTGCTCAATTTTGGAAGATACAGAAATATCTTTTTGAACGTTTGGCCATGCAAGTAAAGAAAACCAGCCGGAATCGTAGAGAACAATGGAAAGGCAACGTGGCTCAGACGACTGTAGGAGTTACCAAAGTGACGGAGAACACAGGAGCGATGAGGTACACACTGCTGCGGGTATACACAGTTTTGCATGCCTGGAGAGCGAGAGAGTGCGCCTAAAGTATTTATTTTATTAATGTAATTTATGAGGAAAGTGTGTGAGTACTTTTCTGTCACTGAGCACAACCGAGAGCACGAAGTTGTTATGCCAATTTCGAGAAACAAAGTTTACAGCCGTGTTGCGAAGTCATGCTCGAAAAGAAAGTGGGAAATGAACGGGCACAAACACATTTTTTAAAATTAAAAAAGTAATGTCTTAGCTGGGGCTTGAACCTACGACCTTCCGCATGTTAGGCGAATTTAATAACCACTACACTACGAAATACATACTATTCTGTTGTTCTGAATGAACAAAGTTTTTGACCCCAATTGAACGCATTGTTGGTCTCGATGACGCCCCACCCTCTGCACTACCTTTTCTTTCCAGCAGATTGGTCGGTGGGGTTAGACAGCTTGGTGTCCGGCATGGTTGAACCATGAGGCGTATTATTATTTATAGATTAACCTTTTTTCTTTTTAGATTCTTACAAAATAAAATCGTGACTGATGACCAGAAAAGAATTCACTGGCAATTTTAAAAGAGTTTATGAAAGGTTTATTTAACATGAAAGGTTTATTTACCATGAAAGGTTTATTTACCACATAAGGTCTAATCAGGGCCGGCCTAAGGGAATTGGAGGCCCTAGTCGAAGTGAATTTGGTGGTGATAGAAAAATAAATAAATAAATATGGAAAGATTCTTTTGCGAGGCTCCCACTATTGATGAGACTAATCGGAGGCTTCCTAGTTTGCCTAAAGCCGGCCCGGGTCTAATCTAAATGAAAGAATTAACGTACGGTAGATCAATGCTTCTCAAAGTGGTGGTCCGTGGACCATCAGCCGCCGGTCCGCGGAAGTTATCAAGAAATGAACAATAAATCTGATTATAATCCTTGAGTTTTCATTAACCAACAAGAGAATGTGTCAAATTGTCAAAGCGCCTGTGATCTCATCGCCGGCTCTCTTGTGGGATATCCGTCAGTCAATTTGTCAATTCTGATGGTAAAAAGTGGATGAGTAGGAAGAGTGTGAGCTCGAAGTTACTTCAGCAATGTTTAACCTGATGGTATATGTACGATAAGAACATAAGGATGACTTGAAAGAAGTGTATTTCTTTTCTACATCTTTACAAACAAATACAACTAGTTCTCAAATATTCAAGTTCAAGGCCTTTCACGATTAACTGACCTTTTTAAGTTTTACTTTCCGACAGAAGATGACCCACGGAAAGGTACTGGGTGTATAAGAAATCCTTTAATTGCTTCGAAGGTTGACTTGTCTATAACTTTAGAAGATAAATTGCTGGAGTTAGGTGTGGATGAAGGTTTAAAAATGAATTTTGGTGCTATGACCACTTTTGCATCCTCTGGAATTACCTGGGTGCAGGATATCCTCAATCTTTTCCCATTTCCTCCATCTTACTTCTATGACAATGTAATATGTAAGTCTGTTTTTTTTTTTTTATTTTCTTTTTTTTTTTTATTTTTTAAATGAGCATTTAATACAAAGCACAGGAACGGTATGAGAGTTCGTGCTCCATACCGTCGAGCACTGTCTTCAATCGAGCCAAGAATCAAACTTGCAACAACAACAACAAAATTGGCTCACCTTGCCCATTAGTTGCAGTTAAACTTTCAACGTAAACTTGCACATGCAATTCAGAAACATGCATGAATGGTGTTATTAAACTTACTATAGTTAATAATTTATTATAAGTGACTAGTTTTTAATAAATAAATTTCATTTTTTATATTAAATTTTATGTTATTTTTTTAATAAAACGTAGACTCAAGACAGGATATAAATTAATTATTTAAGTACTATCAATCTTTTTTTAAAGTTAAACAAAAACGATGGCTGCCATTATGATTATCAACACATTTTTATACTAAATTTGCTAACATGTCAGTACAGGGGAAATCACATCAGCTTGGAAAAAAGTGCACCGGTCCGCGGAGCAATGCAGTGTTGCGAACTAAAGGAGTCAACTTTTCCCAGGCAGGGGCAGTGGCGGATTTAGCTACAGGCAGGGGGCGGCTTGCCCCCCCGCGCCCCTGTGGGTCTAAAATGGCGCCCCCCTTAAGACGCCCTCGATGAACACTAAAAAAGGGGTGTAACTAGAGCAGAAAAAAATATGGCTAAACACGAAAATTCTAATCAACACTAAACTGCAATACGACAATATTGGCTTGCTAAATATAATATTTAAAAACAGTAATATCTGGTTTGATCAGTCAGGAGCGTCGCCAAGTTGAAAAGAATAGAGAAGTATTGAAATTAATTATAGCAACAAAAAAAAGGTTTGCCATTTAGAGGACACAGAAAATGTTTGCTTTAGAGATGGTAGTTGTATAAATAGTGCAGATTATCGTTGAATTGCGGTTATACTAGCCAAAATTATTATGATTTCACTTAAGAAAGTCATCTAAAGATTGAAAAGAAAAATGAACTTTATTTAAAACAATATTTAATTCAATCACTTGCATCTAAATTATCGGCGATAATTGATAATGAAATTAATTCTGCACAATTCTTATCTTTTGTTATCGATTAAACCGTTGATATATCTAAAATTGATCAGATGTCAGTTTCTTTACGTTTAGTTTCAATATCTGAACATGTTGTGGAAAGATTTATAGGCTTTTAATTAGGCCTGAATTAACCATTATAGGCAAACAAGTCACGCGCCTAGGGCACTTAGCATTTATTTTGGGGCACCACAAGTCCTCAAGAAAAATGTGTGTTTTGTCTCAGTGGCATGCGTAATCGACATGACATTAGCCAATTGCAAATGTAAAATCGAGTCGCACATTACTGTTAAGTCACATCCTAATATAATAAAAACGGTATAATTTTTAGAAGTTTAAAAGAAGACCAGTCACAGAAAGGCGACACCAGAAGAGAAGCAGAAAACATAGCAAAGAAGTTGCAAGAATTAAAATTATCTCTCATGCTTGTCTTTTGGGAAAAAGCGTTACAACATTTTCACAGGGTCAGACAAGCTCTAAAAATGAGCACGTGTTCTAAGTTGTATTCTTCACTAGCAGATCACTTGCCTGAATCTAGGAATGAATTCGAAATGTTTGAAAAAGCTGCAAAAGAAATAAAACCAGGTCAACTTTGACCCGTAATCGTAAAAGAGAGTGTTCATTGATGGTGATGCCCCTGATGTATCTCTGAATGTCATAGAAAAATTTCATAAATCTACTTTCTTTGCCATTGTTGACAAACTTGAGGCAGAGATGAGTAGACAAGGACGGGTATATAATGATACAGCAGTTCGATTTTCTTCTTTGGTCGATGTACCATAAACATCTCAGAGTTTTCAACTACTAATAAATGCTTATCCTGAAAATCTGTACTGAACAAGGAAAGTTCCACTCATATATTCTTAACAAGTTTCTATCCTCAAAATTTTAGTACAATAAGTTTAGTGATAGAGACAACATCAAGTGTACTTTTTCAAATGTAAAAATCGCCTTGCGCATAAAAAAATAATTGTTACACCTGTTCAACTAAGGCTAAGGGCTCTTTCTTTCAAATGAGAGGTATAAAAATCCAAGTAGAGGACACAAGAAATGGTTCCTTATCTCTGCTGATGATTGAGTCAGACTTGTGCACAACTAACGCTGATGATGTACTCAAAAACTTTACCAGATGTAAATCCAGAAAGAAGAACTTTAAAATATATTTAAAAAGTAATAGTTTTTTCGTCTATTATTTAGAGAAAAATGTGAATGAAATCAGCACAAACATATGTGTTAGCGTCTGTTGTTATTTGTTAATTTTTGTTTCCTTGTGTGTGTTTGTGCATACCAGTGGTCAGTGGAGGATCGGGACCAGAGGCAACATGGGGGGCACCCATGTGGGTTTGTGCCTAGGGCAACAAGATGGCTTAATCCTGCCATGCTTTTAATCTTTGGAAAATAGCAATGTGTGCCGCATTTGCTGAAAAGACTTTAAAGGAACTAGCAATTACAAAAGCGAAACATTGATATCACACTCTGTCGAGCACAGGCATACTATGGCATATATGTGATGTCTGGAATTAAGAGTGGCCTTCAAACTCATTTAAAGTAACTTTCACCCAATTCCATCTATGTTCATTGTTGTGCCCATGTTTTGAATTTGCTCCGTATAAACACAGTGATGTACAATTGTTTTTGGCACAGCTGAAAGGTTGTAGTTGTGTGCTTTCTTTACATCTAGTTTACCACGTCGACAAATTATTAAACAGCATCATAAATCTCAATAGGAATTGACAGTAGCTACTCTAAAATGACTTTCTAATACAAGATTGGCTAGCTGTAAGCATGCTGTTGATGCAGTTGTTGGATCATTCTCTTCTATTTTAGCCACACTAGAACACATAAATTCAAGGGACTCAACGGAATATAAAGGAACTGTTACAGTAGAAGCTATGGGACTAACTGTTTTAATAGCAAAATATTTTTAAAGTTTTTTTAAAATGTTTTTTATTTGTACAAAAGTTGTTGGATAATATCTTCGTGTTATCAAACTATACTTGCAGCGCAAGAGTATTGACATTGCAATGGCAAAATTTTTTATCAATGTTGGAAGAAATAAGTTTCTTAAAATGAGAAGCGATAAAGCTTTTGAAATTCTGAAACTTAAAGTATATGTCAGTCAAACATTTATTAACGAAAATCGTTCCGAACTAGATTTTAAAAATTAAATTTATTGAAAAGAAAGTTGCAAAAAAGAAAAGTATGGCAGGCGAACATAGCACAGATGAAAGGGCTGATGATCCTACTGCACCCTTAAAATCTGAAACATACTTCACTATCTTGGATACATTTGTAACAGATTTAATGACTTTGGGGGCACAGTCATTTATTTCTATTGCATTGATCCATCACAAACTTCCGAAAAATAAAGATTATTTTCGAAGTTTATGCACATTTTTCAATCACGACATTATCCTTCAAAAAAAAAAAAAAAAAAAAAAAAAAAAAATNTAAAAAAAAAAAAAAAAAAAAAAAAAACAACAATCGTTGAGTATTATCACTTCAAAGATTTGTATGCATCAAAATTGCATCAGTAATCAGTATTGGTATTTACGGAAAGCTCTGTTATTAATAAAATTTGCCGGCGCCCCCTGAAATTCACATGCCCCCCCCCCCACGCAGGCAAAGCTAAATCCGCCACTGAGCAGGGGTAAAGATAATTCCAAAAATAGACTAAAAATTCCAAGGAAACCTCCTTGAAAAATACACATATGCATTAAATCTGTTGCATATGCGTGGAAAAACTAGCCAACACGATTATACCACTAATCGGGTACCATTACGAAGTCCTCGCTTTGTGTTCGAATTGCATAGTAGAATGATAATTGCTAAAACTTTTATATTTGAGATATTTAGAGGCATTTTCGATGGTGAAAGTCCACATAAGAACTCGACAGGATAATCGTCAGCATCTTCAGGAATGGCCATTGAATCCTGGTAGTGTTGAGCCATATTTCTGGGGCTTCATTGAAAAGATGAAGGAAGAATAACAGGTTTTCTCGCATGCATACCTTCATCGGCTGCTGTAGTATGAATGTAAACCATTAAAACGGTATATGTGTTTAGTTTTGTCGAATGTAATTAAGCCTGTTGCCTTCAAACTTAACGTATGCATCTCGAAGTATTGCTGAGTCAGTTTTCCGGCACTAAGGAACGGGTTAAATCCATCTCTGATAACAAAACTTTGACTGTAGTATTGCAATTTTTTTATGCTAGTCCTATTATTTACAGCTGGGGGCCTTCTTGGAATGTTTTGATATCTTGCAGGGTGGTAGTTCATTAACTTTAATTCTGGAGTCCAACTTTGTTCGTTGAAAGTAAATAGTAAAGGATATACCATTGGTTCAAGGTTGGAGTCACGAACGCTAATCCTTTAAGTCCTTCTGTCATTGTTCAGAGACGTGTAATGTATTAAAAGGTTGCGCGCCCATGGAAGCAAATGCCAAAGAACTGTTAAGGGAACGGATGTTTTGAATTAAGTTTTTGTGATGCTGATGGTGAAAGTCTGTCGTGAGACTCTCAATTAAAAGAGAGGCACGGATTGGTTGTAAGTGGATTTCGTTTTTCGAACAGCAATCACTAAACTTTTTGTCTCAGGACCTTTCGGCAAAGACGTGTTTAGCATTGCAATATTCGCAGCGTATATTGAGATCGCCGCAACTGTGTGGTACTTGTAATTTTTCGTCAAACCTGTTCATGTCCACGACGACGGTGTTGCCGCGAGAGGCTTTAGCGCGTCGATGTGCAAGACGATCATTTTCCCTTATTTGGCTTCTTTGTTGATCTGTTAGTGCAGCAAGGGCATTCGTTGATGCAGTGCTTGTATTTCCCGTTGACGGACGGTGTAGTCCTGTGATTTGTTGTGACACAGTTTTCGACGCCTTGCATTAATACGCCGCGTAGCTTCTTCAAAATCGACGACGGAACGCTGTCGTTTCGGTGGCATTGGGAAAAGGAGTAACAGTAGTGATTAGCAAGACTGACACACTTCAAGATTGCAACACTGTACTGAAAGACTACCCAAAAAAAAAAAAACTGCACCAAATAGAACTGGTTTTGAACGTCCGCGTAAATTTATTCACTGAAACACTTCAAGATGATGACTAAAAACAACTGCACCAAAAAATAATCGTGTTGAACGTCCTCGATAATGTGTTGAACGTCCTCGATAATGTGTTGAACGTCCGCGATAATGTCAATTTGTCAATGAGATTATTTTTTTTCTGATTGGCTATGGTAGTCTTTAGGACTTTGAGGGACCAATCGCTATCGATGACCACACAGAAATTTGCCTTTTATTATACAGGATGATGATATCTCTATGTAACATGTTAATTTTTGTGCTAGGGTCTCGTGGTGCCTATTATATTGAAAAACCTTTCCTTGTTGCCCAGTAAGGTGCGTAATATAATGACAATACTTTCTAAAAATATATCGGTGCACATTATATTAAACATGTTTTTGAGACATAGATGTTGTATTTTCGGATTGTCTTGCGATGCGTATTACAATGAACATTCTTTTAGTTACGTATTTTATATATAAATAAATGCTTTATAGTAAAAAAAAAAAATTTAAAAAAAGGGGGGGGGGTACGTTTTTTTTTTTTTTTTTTAAATTTTAAAATTTTATTGCACTGAAGGCGAATGGTATTGAAGGATTCTCTAACATCATTGGCAAGTGTTCAATGGAAGGCACATCTTCATCAAGTTAAGCGTCTATTATTATTGGATGCTCTTCCAGGACCATTTCGTTTATTTTATTTATTTTTTAGTTTGTAGATCATTATGCATTCTAATTATTTTTTTACAAGAACTTGGACACCCAACTTACATTTTAAATAATTTTCCTTATGATACATTTGGTACTTTATACCCCCCCCCCTTTTTTTTTTATCTGAAGGCCCTCGGCAAATTAAGTGACCCGCGATTGGCGTCTATGCCTACAAAATCGCCAGTTTGTTGATTTGGGGAAAGGGGGCGGGGGTTACTGAGTCATTGAGCTCCGTCGGTGTGTGTGTGTGGGTAGGTGGAAGGGTTAGAAGTGTTGCTAGGATCTTCTGATTTATTTTTCAACCTAAGTGTCGTCATGTGACTGAAAGTTTAAAAAAAAAAAAAATTCGTTTAGACACGTTTAAATTAATGTATTATTTTATAGTGAGCTGGGCCAAACAAAGAAATTACCTTAAACCTGTATTGTAGGAATTATAAAATTAATTTAAAGAATTATTGTAAGTGAGTTTCTTATAAAATAAATTTTATAACGCAAAATACATTTTAAAATGGGGGAGGGGTTTTTATAGTTAAATTTAAAAAAAAAAAAATTAAGTTCAAATTATAATGAAAATTAACTCTATTATATTTGAATTTTATAGAACTGGTTTCTTCATAAATCTTTTTAAGAAAATAAACCAAAAGCTCTGACTGCGAAGTTCTGTCATTGAAAGAAACAAGGAAGAAGGCTGATCATGTGAGTGTGACGTGTCATCATTAGTTTTTGATTGATTAACTTTGGCCAAGGCGTTGCCTAACCGGCTTAATATAAAAGTCTGATCCAAAGTCATTTGGTGGCGCTCACATCTGATTTATATCCAAATTTCAAAGGTAGAAATAAAAATTGTTCAAAGCTTGGGGAATAATTAAATATGAATTATACATGCAGAATAAAATAAATAAGAAAATAATGTGTTTCATAAGTAGCTAATTACACATTGAATCGAAACCACTTTATTTTATTGACCAAAGTTATTTCATGAATGAAATGTCTCGTTAAAGTAAAAAAAAAAATAAAAGAATAAAAAAAATAAAAACATAAATAAACTATATTACAATAAATTATTTGAAATGTGGTTATAATTAAATTAAGTTGTGAATAACTCTTGTCGTAACCATTCTGACCAAAAAAAACAACAAAATATGCAGATATTTTATCTTTAAACGTGTTGTTATGTATGGTGATAAGTATTGATAAACCTTCATTTTGGCATAGCTTTCTGCTTTGCCTGTTTCCGAACAATTATGCAGAGGATAAAATTATATTATTATCTCGTGAAGTGTTCATTATCTAGAAATAGCTTTTTTTTTTTAAAAAATGATTTCTTCCTATTCCAATTTTCTTAGATGAGGGCATTTAGTGTTTTTTCGCTGTTCTTGGTTTTATCCGTTGCTTGGGCCAGACCTCATATTGTCAAGAGGGAATCCGGTAAGTAAAAATACTGCAATAAAATATTTCACCCACATAATATCTTTTTAAATAACTAGTTTTAAACTATGTTAACAATGTAAGTTTGAAAAAACTTTTATACAATTAGCACCAACAAGTAGATCAACAAGCATATTGTGTGTGCACGTGTGTGAATTCTTGAAACATGGCATCAGTCACTAAAAATAACCAATATATATTTTAGGGGATTAATTTGAATTTGTGATGAAATAATTATAAAAAATAGAAACTCATTAATAATAAACCTAACTAGAAAGATAACGAAGAAAAACATCAAGTGATTTAAGTTAAAATTGGTCCAGCTAGCAAACTAAAGCTGAGAATTCTTAGATTTAAAAAAAAAAGAATATTTTATGATGCATGAAAAGAGTTTGTCTAAATTCAAGTTTTTATTTTAAATACTAATCTCTTGGGAATAGACAACGCATACTCGCTCATGCGCTCTTAAATTTTACAACGTCAATAAGGCAAAGAAATGAGGCGTTCTACAATATTAAGCCCGTCCAAGGACGTTCCGCCATTTTTTTTATGGCATGTTGTACATCCCCTCCAACAGCGTTCTCGACCGGCAATAAATTAGCATCACGTCCAAAAATACTATCCATTATAGTTATAATAAATAACCTGTAAAAAAAAAACTTTTTGACTATAAATCCCAAGGCGTACCGCTCGTTTCTGGGTATTGTATTTTACTTTTTATATATTGGTTTATACATTTATTCATATTGATTAAATTTGATTTCAAAAATTCTTACAACACTGATATCCGGATACTATTCGGATCTGTGATAAGTATTTGCCGAATCCGGATAGTTACAAAAATCTCGATATCAGGTCCGGATATTCAGTATGCCGAATATCCAGCTGTCTCCCAGTTTAATACAACGGGAATAGCATTTAATTATATATTTGTTTATAATTTTCTCTATATTAGAAATATTTGATTTGGGTCATGGCTTTCCACGTAAAATTAACACACTAATTACTAAATTATAATTTGAATTTTTAATTATTAAAGAAATATGTTTCACAACAGAATATAACAAAATTCACAACTGTATTACACGTTTTAAAAAACTCAAACCCCTTGCATCGTGTCAATTGTGATGAAAAATTTTTTTACGTATCTATAAAATAAAGAAGTACCCGTAAAAAAGCTACATCTCAATTTAATATACGTACACGAAAATGTGCGCACCGTAGTTTGACAATAAAATATTTTTTTAAGGTGCACCGCTCAAAATAAAGTCTTGGAAACAAAAAATACTGCACGAAAACTAACTCGCTATGAAAGTCCGCGTAAATTTGTTCAATATGATATTAATTTTTTTTCTGATTGGCTATGGGGGTCTTTCAAAGTTTGTTGGACCAATCGCTATCGATGACCACACAGAAAATTACCTTTTATTATATAGGATAAGGATAATTGCCGCGCTCTTAAATTAGGTCACCCGTGACTTTTAACTAAAAAGAATTAAATTAAATTAAAATTCTTTAAATGCGTTAAATTATTATCAATTATGACTGTCAAGAAGAACAGGGTGGGGGGGGGGGGACAGAAAACTAAATTATTAATTTATAGTCTAATTATAATGATTTTAAAAAACCCGTTAAAAACAAAGTTTTTGAATTTAATTCCTTTATAAATGAGACATAAATAAAGTTATGTTCACTGTAATACGCCTCGCACGACAATCCGGAAATCCAAAAATTTAGCTATGTCACAAATGTAAAGGATTTAGATATATTGTAAAACAAGTAAAAACTCGATTGAGTATTTAATTAAACGCAAAGCCCAACAAAGACTTTCCGATTTTTTTTTATTCAAGGGAAATCATTCTAGAATCACACTAAGAATGTTTCAATATGCACACCAATATAATGCACACCACGCAACAATCTAACATTAGCATTCACAAAGCGGTAAAACCCCATTAACTATCATTCTGGATTACATGAAAAGTAATTTCAAATCCATAATTCTGAAACTAAACAAAACAATAAATAATTGCTATCTACAAATTGCTGCTGAAATTACGGGATTCGAACCAAAAGAAATCTTTCTAAAACTCCTTCTCCAACATTGTTCTAAATATTATTAGCTATTGTTTGGCGTTTGTTTGAACCCGATGGATGTTTTGGTTGGCGAGAAATTGACAAAATACTGATATTTTTTCGTTTTTAAATTTTATTTTCCAGGAAATCGGGTAAACCTTTTCCTTGGGACCCCATTAACATTTAAGCAAAAAACCCGAACTCTCAGCTGGCATGGTTCAGGAGGAGTTGCTAGTCAAAGCTCGAAAAGACATGCGGATATTTCAAATATATAAGTGCAAATAGTCAGATGGGAAATTTCGTTAAAAAACTATTACATTCTGCCTGCTAATTTTCAGCTCGATTTGATCACGTGAAAAGGTTTATAAAAAATGTTTAATATAGTGCGCACTGACTAACATTTACATATAGAGAATATATATTTTTTTTTTTTAAAAGTATCGTCGATGTAATAGGTATCGCACCGGCGACAGGTAAATATTAAAAACGTTGTACAATACAATAGGCACCCCGACAGTATAGCACACAAAGTTACATGTTACATAGAAATACTTAGAGATAATTTCAAAATGCATTAATTTAATTACAGTACATTCGATCGATCTAAAATTTTGAAAGATAAATTTGTATCGTCCCCACAAGTGTGCCTGCAAAATTTCAGCTCGCCAGCATACAGGGAAGTGGGAATCGATCCAATTTTTTTTTCTGCAACCAGACGCCACGTGTTAATATAAGGGATTTAATAACAATAATATATTTTTTCATACTTATTAAATTGGGAATATATTTAATTAGATATAGAGACATTTTTTAATTATTTGTTTAGCAGCTCTGACTAATAATATAATTGGAAAATGAAATATCTATGTCTTTCACACAGAATACACACAAACTAAAAAATATATAAAAGAAAATTACGCTTTTGACGATCTTTCTTATTGCCGATATTATTTTATTTACTTGAAATTTTTAACTAGCTTTCAAATACCAGTTCATTTTCTGTATACACACTGTAAGACATTGTGATAACTGTGGGACAGTGCTTTAACTGTATGATGAAGACTTATATGTAGGTACATGCCCCATCTGTAGGATAATAATAATAATAAAATGATAATTTATATAGCGCTGTATCCCAGCAAGGAGCCGCGCTCACAGCGCTTTACATGGATATAACAATACATCTATTAATTAAAGAAACATTAATATCATACTAACTACATAATGTCTTATATGTAGGACATTGCTAAATCACTTTCAGCAGCACGATTTTATATCTTTTGACTCTCAAACTTTTGTCATTCCATGTGAATAATTATCTATCAAAGGTTTATTAAGCTCTCCGCCAAATTGTAAAACGTATTAGACGTTGCCCCCGCCCCACCTGTGTCCGTCCGCATTTTAGACACGAGTCTATTCTCCCCTGTGTGTTTGTAAAATTCCATTGGAAGGAAATTAATCCGCTCACTTTGAATCAGTTCTTGTTCACCCTAAAAATCAAAATACAATGCAATGAAATAAAAAGTTGAATTCCTTTCCAAGTCTCTGGAGAGCAAACATTCGATTTCCATGGAAACCACGTAGTCTCCGACTCACATCTTTATTCATAAAAATGTGACACAAAAAAGTGTACAGAAAATAAAGTGATTACTACTGCTTGTTTGTATTTTATTTGTAGACTATTATTTGTGAACAAAAAAAAGTCGTTTGACTAAATTGTTATCTTCAAAAACATTAAAAATAAGTCAAATACAAAAAATATAAAAATATAAAAAGGTACCACATTTATTAAATATTGCCAAGATTAAACTCGTACATCGGTAGTTAGCCTAATTCCTTCTCAGACAAATCAAATTTGCATAAATGAAAAAATAGTTGGATTTGTTTATAGCTCAAATCTACGTCATTACGTCTTTCACATCTATTGCGTCATCAAATCAGTTCGTACATCAATTTTTTAAATGTCAAATACAAGTCAACAGATGAAACAAATGACAGTGCTGACATCAAATGTCCACACTGATTTCATAAATACTTATACTATCCTGGCTGTGACATATGACATGTCGACATGCCCTTCAGCCATTTCATGAAAAGGATTACCTAGATTAGTCTCCCCCTACTTCCTCTTTCGTGGCTTGGCGTTAAAGAGAAATGAACCGTTAACGAAATCAACTTAAGATTGACATATTCAACATTCATTGCGCAAAAATTGATTGAATTGAAAATTGCCGAGCACATTGCATTGAGATCATAAGATGCAATAAAAAAAAGTTTGTCTTATTAAAGAACACACACACACACACACACACACACACACACATATATAATATATATATATATATATATATATATANATATATCTTTGGAATTATACATTATTACTGTTGTAAGAATTTGATTAATCAGAAAAAGATGATACTTAAATATTAAGATTATTCTGAGTAATACGAAACTATCTGAATAATAATTTAATCTGAATAATTTGATGGTATCTGAATAATAAGACACTGCCTGAATAGTAGGATGCTATCTGAGTAATAAGAAACTTTCTTTAATAATAAGATAATATCTCTAGTAATAATAATCGTGAGATCCCTCAATGTCAAGTGACTTCATCCAACACAGACAAGAATACACTCCAACTGAAATACTATTTTCGACAATACTAAAAGTATGTTCCGGTATATAACAAATGCAAAGCAACAAGTCATTTTTCATGATTTTGTAAATCAATTATTTTTTTATTTTATTTTTTTTTTTAGTTGAAAAAAGCTTCAATGACCTCCTGGAAATATTTTTTGTGGTGTTTGTGGAGGGTTGGGGAGATCCTTTTGTAACGAAACCAAAGAAAAAGTAATTGCTTAATCATACCATTCCTAGACCAGTTGCTCGAACCCAACGCCAACATCATCCCATTCCTACACCAGTTGATCCATCCAGCCGCTACTACAAGCAACTACAACATAGATAGTATTTTATAGTAGGGGGTTGGTTTCCTTGATGTAAAATTTGTTATGTTAATTTATTGCAGTCCATGCAAATCATCCTGTGAAATCTTGAAAAACAAAATTAGTGTAATCCAGACCAGGGGTCTCCAAGCGGCCCGCGAGGCCCTCTCATCCACCCCTGGATACCGTTTAATCTTTTTAAAAAATTAACCTGTAGTTTACCCCAAGACTTATTACAGTTTGGGCTTAGGAGTCGGCCCACAAACTGCTGTTTGACAGTTAATGGGGCCCTCCGGTAGAAGAGTTTGGAGACCCCTGGAGACCCCTGACATAGGCCATTGATCGTGTATGATCTTGACTAATTATATGTTAAAATTTACGTCTGCTTCAGGTCAAGAAAGCGTCAGCCAAGGTTCACAGAAGCTGGGTGAGTTATCGTTATTTGTTTTCAAATGTGTCATATTTATGTGGTTTGTTTGCTTGCGTTTTTTTTTTTTTTTTTAATTTTTTTTTTTTTTTTTTTTATATTTTTTTTTTTATTATCTGACGTGAAAACATTTAGTGATTTGTAAAAGGGTTTTACAGCAGCCACAAACACCTCAGGTATGGTAGGAGGTGATCTGGTGGTGGCTATTTATTGAATAACAAGAAGGTCGTGTGAATTTTGATCACATCTAAATATCTTGAATTGAGAGTTCAGTAAATGATTATTTCCCTTTATTTAACCCCAGAAATAATTGAATCGATTTTCTGAACTACTGATTTAAATTATATAGATACTAAAAAGTAATGCACTCTGAAAGAACTTTTTGATCTGTCTATCAACTGTTATATTGAAACATCATTGAATTGTTTATCTTGTCAACGAATCGTTAATTTATAAGGGGATATCCATATATTACATACACACAAAAGTCGTATTTTAGTACCCCTTCCCCCTGTTGCACCCCTTACATTTTAGGGACCCCTCCCCAAAACGTCCGTAAAATTTCACTCATTCCCCACCCCCACGGGTTTGAAAAATTAATTTTAGCCTTAGCCACAGTCAATACTCTTTGGGGCTGTCAATAAGAAATGTGACGTCACATCAAAATGCGCAACTTAAAATAAAATTTCCCCTTAAATATTTGATTCCTTGAACTTTATTTAAAGACGTTTTCAATGGCTTCACACGTGTTACGATATTAGAGTGCAGACTTAAATACATGATAAAATTAATTTGCGACATGCTAATTTTCAATAAGAAAATGCGGCTTTAAGGGGGTGGGAGTTAAAGCTTTGTGACGTCATATTGGAGGAGAGTCTTGTTTTTGACGGGGGGTGGGGGGGCGCGTTAAAAATCGACCAAAATCACGTGACGTCATTTATGGACGTCCTTTTTTGGAGTTTTTTTTTTAATGTTGTGTTTTTCATGTTGCAATTATTGAAGAAATACTATAGAGCATCCAAATGTTATGCCTTGAACACTGCATAAAAAACTGACAACATAGAATAGAACAATATAAGCAGGGGAATCGCCGTCCCGTTATGTTTTGTGTATTTAATGGCTGAGGCACCGGTAGGCGAGGTAGAAACCTCTAATAATTTCAAGAAATAGAAATATAAATCAGAAGGATACATTTTAGGAATGTGTGAACGTTTGGTCAGAATCAAATGTTTATAACCTCCAAGTCATTAAAAGTTCAGAATTCCGGTTGCATTAAATTATAAAACATTATTGCCTATCAGTCTTGACTCAGTCGGTCTCGAAAACCGTTTGCAAGCCTGATCGGTCTACGTTACTAGGTTCAGTATTATGGAAATTAAATTTGTTGTGCGTACGTACACATTCAGTAGAGGCCCTCCTCTCCTGTACGTATCTTTATGCAAATTGACGTTAAGTAAATTGCATATGTAATAAATTGATGGCCCTTTATGATTATGTGGTACAGAAAATGACCGCGATAAAGTTTTTGAATAAAATACAAGATGCACGAGTGAGTTAAATGAAATCAAAGCTTGATTTATGAACTAATACACAAGTAAATGTTGAGGTAACAATAAACGCAAATCTTCAAATTAAACTTTCATTGTACATCACGACATACTATACTACAATAACTAGGTAGAGATTTTGAAAGTATTTTACAACTGTCTATCAACTATGTCAATGAGCTGTTCAATGTTCACGCCTACAGCTCGTTTGTCCCCACCTGTTCAAGACACCACCACCAGCCCTGCGCCAAGTGTAGCAACGGGAGGTAAGAAAATAGTATGTAGCAATGGGAGGTAAGAAAGTAATATGTAGCAATGGGAGGTAAGAAAGTAGTATGTAGCAATGGGAGGTAAGAAAGTAACATGTAGCAATGGGGGGTCAGAAAGTAGTATGTAGCAATGGGAGGTAAGAAAGTAGTAAGTAGCAATGGGAGGTAAGAAAGTAACATGTAGCAATGGGAGGTAAGAAAGTAGTATGTAGCAATGGGAGGTAAGAAAGTAGTATGTAGCAATGGGAGGTAAGAAAGTAGTGTGTAGAAACGGCAGGTAAGAAAGTAGTATGTAGAAACGGAATGTAAGCAAGTAGTATAGTAGCGGAAGGTAAGCAAGAAGTATGTAGCAACGGGAGGTTACCGAGTAGTTGACAGTTTACATAAGTTACCTAACCATTTTAGCCAGCATAGTGGGATAAAGAATTTTTAAAATTTCTGTTAAGTCAAGTTCACCTTCGAGCAATGTTTCCCTTAAGCTGTGCAGCGCCGCGCAGATATCTAACCTACGCCGCGCGACAGTTTCGAATCACCGCGCAGCAAATTTTGAAAATGAGAATATAATATCTATGTTTTTGGGTGTAAAATTTTGCCCCAAAAACAAACGGTACTTGTTTTTTTATCGGACGACCAAAAAAATTCTTTATTAATTTAGTATTAACTGTTGGCAACCCCGCTATACATAGGCTGCTACAACTAGATCGCTATGGCTATTAGACTAATACAGTAATAAAATAATCTATAAGTAACAAGATTGACTATATTTATTTATTATATTTACCTTTGACAAGAACAACCCCGATAACCAGTGATTTTTTTTTCAGTGGGAACTCATGGGAACAGAGTTCCCATACCTTTTTTGGCCAGATTCGTGTATATGTATATAAATAGTCGGCATTTTAATTACTGTCAGTCCTTTTTACAGTGGGGGAAAAAAAACAACAGATGTGAAATGAGTTCCCAAACATTTTTCGCTAGAAAAAAGCACTGCCGATAACTAAAAATAAACTAAATGATAAATGAAAGTAAGTAGGCTTTTTATTATAAATTTAATTTTCTTCTTTATGTATTATCAATTGTAATAGAATATAAATTATTTATTTATTATTATTATTATTTTTTTTGGCATGGGTTACAGTCACTCAGAGACCCTGACTCACAGC
>MUZC01001169.1:575090-592793 GCA_002072015.1 Radix auricularia | reverse complement strand
AAAAAAAAAAAAAAAAAGCAATTTAGGTAATTGTAAAATAATATTTCGGGTAAATATATCAATTACGACACAAAAATTAGACCTACCTCAAACTAATGTGGCAGTAAAATATTTGAATTCAATAATTTAATAATAATTTCAGAGTAATCGACTCACTATCATTTCACATGTTATCAAAAACACTAAGGTTTAAAAAAAAACAAAAACGTGGGACTGTTTAAGACGGCGTTGAATTTTTTAAATGATTTTATTTAGTTGGTGTTGTTTTAAAGGGAGATAGGAAGAAGATCTCGAGCATGCACGACACCAGTGCAAGAAAGTCAAATAATGTCCAGCAGTTAACTTAACCAAATTAAAAAATTCGGTTCATTTATCTATTTTGTATTTTCTTGTCTTTTACTATCAGACAAAGTACAGCCAAATGACAGCCAGCAAAGCGAACACACACAAAACCCAGCGCGCCAGCAATATGAGCAGATAGCCCAACAACAAGCTATGGCTCATCAGCAAGCCATAGCCCAACAACTGGCCATGGCCCAGCAACAAGCCATAGCTCAACGTCAAGCCATGGCTCAACAGCAAGCTTTAGCCCAACAACAGGCCATGGCTCAACAAATCTTGGCACAGAGGCAAGCCGAGGCTCAGCAACAAGCCCTTATTCGGCAACAGGCCTTAGCCCGTCAACGGGCTTTGGATCAACAACAAGCCCTTGCCCAACAACAAGCCATTGCCCAACAACAAGCCATTGCCCAACAACAAGCCCCCCAACAACAACAACCATCTGCAACTCGTCAACAATACGCACCCATCCAACAACAAGATCGACAACAGGCCCCAGTCCAGACCCGTGAACAATATGAACGTCAACGTCAATATGAACAAATGATGCTTTCCCAACAGCAGGCAAGGTCCCAGGAGCAAAACTATCCCCAACAAAACCAACAGCCAACGTACCAAGAAGCTGAGCCTGCCTCCCAGCAACAAGAAATTCCCCAGGCTCCATCACGTGAGCAGTACGAGCGAATGATGTTGGCCCAGCAACAGGCGTATGCCCAACAACCAAGATATCCCCAACAGCAAGCCCTTCCCCAACAAACACAAGAGCAAGACGAATCGATGAGTCCCCCACAGCAACAACCGGCTCAGCAATATCCCCAGTCCTCCCCACGTCAACAAATCGAACAAATGATCTTATCGCGACAACAGCAACAAGCTTTGGCTCAACAGCAGGCCCTGGCCTTACAACAGTCTCTGGCAGAACAGCGCATCATTGCCCAAAAGGCATATGCCCAACAAGAAGAATTCATCCGAAAGCAATCATATGCCCGGCAACAAGCCCTTGCCCAGCAACAAGCCCCCCAACAACAACAACCATCTGCAACTCGTCAACAATACGCACCCATCCAACAACAAGATCGACAACAGGCCCCAGTCCAGACCCGTGAGCAATATGAACGTCAAAGATATGAACAAATGATGATTGCCCAACAGCAGGCCAGGTCCCAAGAGCAAAGCTATCCCCAACAAAATCAACAGCCAACATACCAAGAAGCTGTGCCGGTCTCCCAGCAACGAGAAATGCCCCAGGCTCCATCACGCGAGCAGTACGAGCAATGGATGTACGCACAGCAAGTATTAGCTAGACAGCGTGCACTTGCCCAGCAACAAGCCTTACAACAACAACAACAAGCTTTCGCCCAACAACAGGCCCTTGCCCAGCAACAACCTTTTGCCCAAAATCCGTATGCTCAGCAGCAAACTCCAGAGAAACAACAGTACGAACCACAACAAGCACCAGCCCAAACTCGTGAGGAATTCGAACGTCAACAGAATGACAGGAGCCCTGAGCTAAACCAACAAGCCTTAACTCAGGGGCAGCGCCCTCTTCAACAAAACCAACAGCCGGAACAACAAGAGTCTGAGCCAGACAACCAACAACAAGAATCAGCTCAGCCTACACCACGCGAGCAGTATGAAAGAATGCTGGCCCAACAGGTCTTCGCGCAACAGCAAGCCCTTGCCCGACAACTAGCTCTTGCCCAACAACAATCCCTTGCTCACCAGCAAGCCTTTATCCGACAACAAGCCCTTGTCCATCAGCAGGCCCTCGTACAGCAACAAGTCCTTGCTCAGCAACGAGCTCTAGCTCAACAAATTTTGGCTCAGCAACGAGCATTGGCCCAACAGCAAGCTTTGGCCCAGCAGCAAGCTATGGCCCAGCAGCAGGGTCTTTTGTCCGTCTTTGGATATCCGGACGTCCAACGTCCTAACCAAGATTCTAATGCTGACGACAAGGAACAAGAGCCCTTAAGCTCCCATGTCCAGAGAGTCAGAGGCAAAAATGTCAACGAAGAGCCTCAGGAGGCTGACTCCGCCCCCTACAGAGGTAAACACATCAGGCGCTGGTTTTAAAAACAGTTTGTTCTCCTGTGAAGATACAAACACTATTATAAAAGTTACGTTCATCTTAGTCACAAACAAGTCCTTAAATTTTGGGGGGCGGGTGTTAGACAACTTTTAAAGAATAATCAGAACATTGACTCTTGGGATATCAGTATTACATTTTAGACTTGCACTACACTGGCTATCAGACGTTTCAAAACTTAATTCTTTTAAATTATTTCAATTATTTGTTATAAAAAAAAGTTATTGTTCATCAATGATAAAAATTATGTTCAGTGTAATCATTAGTTTCTGATTCTGTTTAATGTACTTTCTTTCAGCTCTTGCTTCTGGCAAAGGTCCTGTAGGTGAGAAAAAAAAATCTTGACATACTTAGTCTTATAATTGTCACGTTACTTTACGTTGTATGAATTGTAGTCGTGATTGTGAATGTTTTTTTTTTAAAAAAAGCAATATCGCCTGCTAAGTGGGACAGGGAGAAAAAAAAACCTTTAACAACTTCAATTCAACACCGATGTTGACTTGAGAGTTTGAAAAGCTAAAATTCTGCTATTTAATGAAATGACGTCATGCCTAGCCTAATTTTTGATACTGTGAAGTGATTGTGGTTGCTAACGAGAATATTGGCTACAAACAGACTATAGTCTATACTTGGATGTCAATCAATAACGTTACAATAACAAAAGTAAACTCGGCTATTTGTTTTATTGCACAGCAATGGCAGATCATTTATAAAACACAATGTCGAGATTTTATTCTATTTTATTTCCAGTTGTTCCCACGCCGAGTCTTGACAATGTCATGGCCATTGAATCACGACTGAGAGAGTTCAAGGACGCACTTGTCAAGAGTTTTTACGTGGATATGACCAGATAGTAAGTCACTACACTAGCTTTGTACGGTCACTTTCGTCCCATCACATTAGCTAGCAGAATAGTCGTAATAATTTTTTTAAAATATTTTACATAAAGTTTATGAAATAAATAAAATTAAATAATACCACCTATTTTACAAAGGGATGCAAAAACAACGCTCATTTTAAAACACTTGATAATAAATAATTTCCCCTTCATCGCGTAACTTTTGTTTGTCTACTTACTTTATCATTGAACATTATTTTTTTATGACTATTTGGCTAATTTTTGTTTTTTTCAAATGATGAATATAGTATCCCGAGCTTAGAACGAGGTGGCCCTAGCTTAGAACGTGGTGGCCCTAGCTTAGAACGTGGTGGCCTGAACTTAGAACATGGTGGTTTGAACTCAGAACGTGGTGGTCCAAGCTTAGAACGTGGTGGTCTGAACTTAGAACGTGGTGGTCTGAACTTAGAACGTGGTGGTCTGAACTCAGAACGTGGTGGCCCTAGCTTAGAACATGGTGGTCTGAACTTAGAACGTGGTGGCCTGAACTTAGAACGTGGTGGCCTGAACTTACAAAGTGGTGGTCTGAACTCAGAACGTGGTGGCCTGAACTTAGAACGTGGTGGTCTGAACTCAGAACGTGGTGGTCTGAACTCAGAACGTGGTGGCCTGAACTTAGAACGTGGTGGTCTGAACTTAGAACGTGGTGTTCTGAACTTAGAACGTGGTGGTCTGAACTTAGAACGTGGTGGTCTGAACTCAGAACGTGGTGGTCTGAACTTAGAACGTGGTGGTATGAACTTAGAACGTGCTGGTCTGAACTTAGAACGTGGTGGTCTGAACTCAGAACGTGGTGGCCTGAACTTAGAACGTGGTGGTCTGAACTCAGAATGTGGTGGCCTGAACTTAGAACATGGTGTCTGAACTCAGAACGTGGTGGCACAAGCTTAGAACGTGGTGGTCTGAACTTAGAACGTGGTGGTCTGAGCTTAGAACGTGGTGGTCTGAACTCAGAACGTGGTGGCCCTAGCTTAGAACGTGGTGGCCTGAACTTAGAACGTGGTGGTCTGAACTCAGAACGTGGTGGCCCTAGCTTAGAACGTGGTGGTCTGAACTCAGAACGTGGTGGCCCTAGCTTAGAACGTGGTGGTCTGAACTTAGAACGTGGTGGTCTGAACTTAGAACGTGGTGGCCTGAACTCAGAACGTGGTGGTCTGAACTTAGAACGTGGATTGTCCAAGCTTAGAACGTGGTGGTCTGAACTTAGAACGTGGTGGCCTGAACTCAAAACGTGGTGGTCCAAGCTTAGAACGTGGTGGCCTGAACTCAGAACGTGGTGGCCCTAGCTTAGAACGTGGTGGCCTGAACTTAGAACGTGGTGGTCTGAACTCAGAACGTGGTGGTCTGAACTTAAAAGGTGGTGGTCTGAACTTAAAAGGTGGTGGCCCGAGCATAAGCCTTCCAAAGCCAATTAAACAGTACCTCAGTTTTAAAAATATTTTAAAATTTTTATTATTATTATTATTATTATTGTTTTTTTTACACAAACCGGTCCGCCTGGAAACAATTCAGAATTTAAAAAAAAATATTTTCAGTGCGACACCAGTAGTTGCGTAACTTGGGGATCTCCCCAGTCGTGTCGCGGGGCTCGGAGCAGTTTGGGTCCTGAGTAGTCCTGACCAAGGATAATAAAAGTAAAAGCACAAACAAATTTTGGGCGAGTGTGAACAAATCCCAGAAGTGAAGAGGCCGTTTGATGACTCATGTGTAGGCGTCATCTTTTGTTCAGGGCTGGTCTTAGCAAATTGCGGGGCCTTGTGCGGCTTAGTATGCGAAACGGATTGAGAGGGGCCCAGTTTGGGTAGGGATAAGGAATTAATTAGGATAGTAAGTGAATATTAAGATAGGCGGGGCCTATGAAAGTGCGGGCCCCCTTCGGTCGCATAGGTTGCAGCGGCTTAAGACCAGCCGTACTTCTCTTGTTATATTCAGTAATATTTAAACAATCCCTTGTGTATTGGTCCGTCAAGTTTTAATAACATTGCCAAAGGCTGCAGTTAGGGACAGCATGTAAGTAAACGTTTTTAAACAGACTCTTAAGTACTCACTTGGAAACGTGGGGGTTGGTGGGCGCTCGTTGGCAGAAAACATTGTTTTAAAATATCAACTTATTTAAAATGTTTTCTATTTATTATTATAATCTCCATCGTAATTTGTATGTCTGTATTTTATTTTACACCTGCTTGAGGGTGGGGAGGGGGTGTATTGATATCTTTAATTATCACGTCAGCGTTTCTAGGAAAAGAAATTCTTTTAAGACCTTTCTTAACTCAACCGTTTACTTTCTTGACTCAACTATCTATTTTTTTTTTACTCAAAAGTCTACTTTTTAAAAACTCAAGAAAGTATACAGTTGAGTAGAGAAAATATACAATTACGCAAATAGAGTAGACAGCTGAGTAACGAAAGTAGAAACTCATCCGTCTATTTTCTTGAATCAACTGTCTATTTTCTTGACTCAACTGTCTATTTTCTTGACTCCACTGTCTATTTTCTTGACTCGTCTTCTTTCTTGAACCATCCGTCTAAATTCTTGACACAACTGTCCACGTTTACTTTCAGCCAAGAATTGGGGCAGTTCTTCCGCAACCAGCTGACGTCCAAGCTGAACATGTTACAACAGGTTGAATCTCAACTGGCTACTCCACTCCGCAGTGCCCTTGCTGACCAATTGACCAACCCACGACTGGGCGACAGACAATAAGACACCATCGGAAGCCATAACATTAGGTGCTGAGATTACATGAGTCATACAAGCCACTACAACATGACCGCAATCTTCCAGATCCCAGGCCCCCAATATCTCAGATTTGAACATTAATAATTTCCTAATGGGTTATATGTACTGCTGCGTATTTGTTTTTCTTTTTGTGTTTCTTATATTTGTAATGTAAAGATTCAGTTCAAACCTAGGGCACACATATAGTAGTAACATGTAAAGATTCAGTTCAAACCTGGGGCACACATATAGTAGTAACATATAAAGATTCAGTTCAAACCTGGGGCCTAACTGTACCAGTTGCCGAGTAATTGCCCGGGTACTAAAATTGCACTCGTGAAAATGTAACTGCAATATATTTACCACCGGAGTTTGAACTGTGATTCTTCTGTGTTCAAATTTCAGTTCGCGAATAATTTATCAAATTAAAACTTTTGGTTTCAAATATACTGTGAAATACGTCTTAACATGAAAACGCTTATTCGCACGGTAAAATATTTTGCTGTCACTGACATTGATAGCAATAGTTTTTTTTTAGCAAGAACCTGAGTCTGAGCGGACCTGCATACCGCCGCCGTTATTAATTATTAATGATTTATAATTAATCATTTATTAATTAAAGTGAAAGACTTTATGATGGTAAAGCATCATTTAAAATTATTTTTTTTTTTAAAGTGAGAGTCCGTACTCTGTTCTGTACTGTAAGTGTAAGTAAGACTGAACTGAGTATAAGTATAAGCATAACAGTAACGAGTAACTTCAGTAACAGTGACTCACTAATATTAAACTCACTCAGTGAAGTCAGTGACTCAAACATAATAGATAATAAAGGCATGGGGTGGGGGGTATATAAAAAAGATTGGCCCTGGAAAAAAAGCCTGCTTGCAAACACAAAAAAAAAAAAAAAAAAAAAAAACTGCAACAGAAAAGAAAGAAAAAAGACTGCATGAGGATTCGATCCACTAACCGATATTGTCACTCTCTTTAGCTGACTAACCATTAGTTTAGCTTGTGTAAACTTGTGATTATTAAAGGTTATATCTAATTATGATTGATTAGACATCAATCAATTTTTATGGCAGCGCTACAGAACAATTTCAGTATTTATTAAGTTGTAACTAGTATTAGTAATATAAACATATAAATTATAGTACTATTAACATATAGCTGCACAATTTAGCCTAAATCGAGTGAAATCGGCTATTATTTTGTTTTTCAATGTTATCAACCGCTGGGAGTACGCATGCGCGACGACCCGTGCCAATAATTTTATAAATTATATGCACGGGGAAAAACCGTGCGAATAATCACTTCGTTCATTTAATGCAAAGTGGGACAAATAATGTGGTAACAAAAAACTTGCATATTGTCTAAAATCTGTTAGAAAATCAAGTTCTAGGGAAAAATCAAATATATATTTTTAACATCCTAGAATAAAGGGATTACGATTAAAATGGTGATTTTTTTTAAAGTTCAAATGTCTATATTCTAGACTATATTGTTGATAATTGTGGATATAAGTGTCAAGATTTTAGTCTTGTAGATCTAAATTCTATTAGTGAAAACTGGCTTAAAATTGTGCAAAGAACTGTAATGAACGGTTATCAGAAGCGCAATGCCCTATTATATAAATATTGCCATCAAGATAGTGCGCACCCATTTTGAGGCATCCTTTCATTCGGAAGCCAATGTTAGAATATTTTCCACCATATATAAGTATTTTTTTATAATAAGGTATAGATCTATAAGAGGAAACAATGGGCTGCGAGCCCAAACAGTACATTACGTCAAATATCCTCGATACTTTTATCTGTATCATGTTGAATACATGTGCTGAGTTTGGTCATGATCCATCAATTCATACAGAAACGTATGCGACAAAGCTAAATACTTTGTCTGATATTAATATTTTAGTCTGAGTACTAGCATGTAAACCCGTCGTATCTAGGGATGTCATTTTGGAATACACAGAAAACTTGTTCCATTGAAATGAGTTTAAAAATAGCTAAAATTGAAATCACAAATTTTCCACAGTATTTTAAATAAGCTGAAATGAAGCGAATAATGAATAAGAAGACTATTGTGCTGTTAAAGTCGTGGTCTGAAAAATAATGGGGTTAAACTTTGAAAAGTGTCACCTGAAATCTGTTAAAAACCAAAAAGAATTCAGGCAAAAAATATTGATCCAGAAAATTTCCACAATAAAGTTGATATTACATTACGATTGCTAAATATATTTTCATTTAGAAATAGGTATGCACCACAAAAGATCTAGCTAACAACATTGACTGATTTAGGTTCATTTTAAGTGTAGCCAAACCCAATTGTAATACTGTAGTGTTATTTTACATTGCTATAAAGGGAAATGAAATAGGGCCCCTGGTCCCAACAGGTGTGTATTATTAAGGAATTTAATTCCATATCGTATTTTAATATGGGTCACCAAGGTGTTTTTTTTGTTCCATATCCATCAATCCAACCAAGTTTTCAAATAAAATCTATATATATATTATTTTTATTTTTTTTTAAGCTTACAAAATGGTGACTTTTTTAGATTTTTAGTTCTATATTTTTAATTTGCAACATGTTTGATTATATGCAAAGAACGCTTGAAATCCAATGTGCAATAAAGTATAGAAATTATACGCAAAATTTTATTTGGTTCTGCGGCCCCAAAGGTTATCAAGAGTTCAATGCCCTATATTTTTTTCATTTGGGAAACCAAGTTTTGTGTACCAAATTAAATCTGGATTAGTTTTTCTCATTAAACAATGAACACAAATTTAAAAAAAAACAGGCTGCATTTTATGGTTTGACTCGTGGAACAATGAACACAACCAATTCATTAGTGATAGTTAAAAGATCATCTTTAATAAACTTGTTCTCATGAGCCCAGTATAAAATTTTAGCAGATCCATTCAGCTCAGCCACCTCCAAGACACACATACACTCAATAAATAAAGCCAACATTTTGTTGTTTGTGATGACTACTTCATTAAGAGTCATTTAATGCAATGACAGTAAAAGACAAAAGTGTCATTTTTTGTCTGGGTTCAGCAACACCACGGCAAATTATACTTAAAAGTTCCATGTAAGATTGGTAACAAGGTAAACAATAACATATTTTCATAATGGAAAAAAATTTCAATGGGGGAATGTCTCAACATTATGTGAGGTCGTCATGACAGAGTCATGGGGAACAACTCCGAGATCAGACCAACACAAGTCAAGGACATGAGCAAGATCATTGTTGTGTCACTAGAGCATTCGTTTTGGAGAGTATGTTTATTTATGTGCCTTGATAATTGTTATTATATAAAAAATAATATGAACTGGCTTTCTTTATGAACAGTTATTTGATGCTGACAGTGGATTATGCTCATCAAAAGAGTTGCAGAAATTTCACTCCGGGCAATTGAATATATAAAAAAAACAATTTGTGAAGTGATAGTGGATTTTTAAAATTTAATCTTTCAAATCATTGTTTCTAAAACAACTTATTAAAACCACAGCTTCTTCTTCTATTTTTTTTCCAAAGGTAAGGAGATTTCTTCATTGACTTGTTAGAGAATGTTAACATTTGACGGCAGTGGTTATTGAGCAGTCTTTAGTACGTGAGACTTTGCTAACCATAATTTACGTGTCATGTGTTGAGCTGTGTGTCTAGTGTGTCCTGTATTGAGCTGTGTGCCTAGTGTGTCCTGTATTGAGCTGTGTGTCTAGTGTGTTCTGAGCCATGTGTCCTGGTGACAGCAACAAGTCATGTCCACTCAAGTTCCCATGGAACAAATTTTATCAAATATAAAATAATATAAAAGGATGACTTGCTGTGAAGCAATATGATGATGGTAGAACATAACAAGCCTAGACCCAGAGGTCTGGACATCAATTAGCAGCGGTCCTTTGAAGGACAGACAGAAATGTCCCTAAGGAGGACAACTCATCCTAAATATGTTAATAATTTTAACAAAGATAATAAAATCGGTCAATATTAACATTGAGCACAAATCTATTTAAAATCCTTCATTGCTTCAATTGTGTTGACAGTGAAACTGTTTTGTTGGGTTGTTTCTCAAATAATAGAAATGACAATACAAAGATAATGTCTAGTAATATCAACAACTTTGAGCTTTGGTTTATCATCTCAAAGGAATAACTCAATTACTGGCTGACTTTCTTGGAATGGGTCAAAAGTCATACTCATCACAACACAAATCTACTGCTCCCCCCACCCAAGTGTGTCCATAATTACATTCCTCCAGGCACTTCATGTTCCATATAACAGTCTGCTCCTTGCTCTCACACAGTGCATACAATCAATTTATTTCAACCACCCCTACCACAGCTATGAAATGACTATATTGGACTGGGGACATGTATTTGCTATTTTAAAAAAAAAAAAATTAATATCTACTCTTTTCTCCCTTCTCTTCTATGCATTAAACCGGGGACCTCGTTAACAGCCTTTTAACTATGTATAAAACCGGGAACCTCATCATTTTTCCTACTCAGCTAAATATTAAACTAGGGGACCCTGTTATCTCCCTTCTAAACTATATAAAAAACTGGGAGCCTAATGATCTCCCTTCTCAAGCCTGTGTTTTAAACTGGGGACATCATTATCTCTCATCTCAACCATGTATTATGCTGGGGATTTCTCATTTCAAAAACTAATATGGTCAATGACACCAATGATACCCCCCCCCCCATGACAGTGGAATAGATTTAAATACACCACACGTTCAGCCATCCAGAAGGAACATGACAAACAATTATAATATGTACAGTATTGTTACAGGCATCTCAAGTCAGAGACTTTAAATGATGATTAAATTAAGATAACACTTCCTAACAGTGTCTTTAACTTCAGTGTCGTTCATAAATATTTCTCATACAACCAATCACAACCTTCACACAGACTCCACTTGTGTACATGTACACTTTCCTGTATGTCACTCAACACAGCCATGTATGCTGGCCATTCATTCAAGTCATTCTCTTACTAAGGCCATGTTTGCCGGCCATTCATTTAACTCATTCACTCACTACAGACAGCCCCGTGTGCTGGTCACCCGTCCATTCAACGCTGGATCTTGTAGGAACTTCTTGACATCGAGAGCCACATTTTTCCTCACTGACTACACCAAACAGTCTATCCTGATGTAAACAGGGTCTCTGTTTCCACGGCAACACCCAAGATGGTGTTCTCCCCTTGTTGTCACAGTCAGATGATGGCCATCAGACACAGCCAGACACACGCCAGCAGACACAGCCACAACCTTCATGACACTTCCACCACATCTAAACTGTTGGATTCTGGGACATGGACCACGCCGCCCCACTTAATCTTGTACTTCTGGTTGCGCCACACGACGTGATCCTTGAGGTGGCCCATCAGCAGGATGTACGGGGACAGAAACTCACGCAGCAGCCAGGCGACCACAAACTCAAACTTTGAGAAGGGAAGAGGTCCATTCTGAGGAGTACAAGAAACAAAGACATTTATTATATACAAGGGAATAGACCCATTCTGAGGAGTACAAGAAACAAAGACATTTATTATATACAAGGGAATAGGTCCATTCTGAGGAGTACAAGAAACAAAGACATTTATTATATACAAGGGAATGGACCCATTCTGAGGAGTACAAGAAACAAAGACATTTATTATATACAAGGGAATAGACCCATTCTGAGGAGTACAAGAAACAAAGATTTATTATATGAAACAAAGACATTTAATATATACAAGGGAAGAGGTCCATTCTGAGGAGTACAAGAAACAAAGACATTTATTATATACAAGGGAATAGACCCATTCTGAGGAGTACAAGAAACAAAGACATTTATTATATACAAGGGAAGAGGTCCATTCTAAGGTGTACAAGAAACAAAGACATTTATTATATACAAGGGAATAGACCCATTCTGAGGAGTACAAGAAACAAAGACACTTATTATATACAAGGGAATAGACCCATTCTGAGGAGTACAAGAAACAAAGACATTTATTATATACAAGGGAATAGACCCATTCTGAGTACAAGAAACAAAGACATTTATTATATACAAGGGAATAGACCCATTCTGAGGAGTACAAGAAACAAAGACATTTATTATACACAAGGGAATAGGTCCATTCTGAGGAGTACAAGAAACAAAGACATTGAGGAGAAGAAGTAAATAGATATTTTTTCTATGGTGAGGGAAAGGAATAACATGACTAAAAATTGAAAATTTATTAAGTTATAATGAGTAATAGAACCACAAAACTATACAGCCAAATATTAAGTTATAATGAGTAATAGAACCACAAAACTATACAGCCAAATATTAAACAAGGGTGAAAATATCTGATGTTAACCTCTTGCCACCTGTTATGATAACAGATTTATTTTCCAGGTCAAATAATTGTGTAATAAAGACATTGCACAACACCAGGGAACTAGTCCACGAGAGTGGTGGACAGTGAACAAGGGAAGCTCTTCCTTGGTCCTATTACCTTCCATTTGTTGACACTATCTGTGCAAATAGGACATTAGGTTGTGCTCTTTACAACCAGAAGTTTGGGCAATGTTACAGTCAATTCTCGACCTAACTTTGTTACAATCCATTCTAGACCTGACTTTGTTACAATCTATTCCAGACCTGACTTTGTTACAATCCATTCTAGACCTGACTTTGTTACAATCTATTCTATACCTGACTTTGTTACAATCCATTCAAGACCTGACTTTGTTACAATCCATTCTAGACCTGACTTTGTTACAATCCATTCTAGACCTGACTTTGTTACAATCTATGCTAGACCTGACTTTGTTACAATCCATTCTAGACCTGACTTTGTTACAATCCATTCTAAACCTGACTTTGTTACAATCCATTCTAGACCTGGCTTTGTTACAATCCATTCTAGACCTGACTTTGTTACAATCCATTCTAGACCTGACTTTGTTACAATCTATTCTAGACCTGACTTTGTTACAATCCATTCTAGACCTGACTTTGTTACAATCCATTCCATTGGTACATACCTGACTAACCACACTAGACCCCCCCCACTGACTTATTGGCCAAACAAAACTAAATAAATAGAGCTGAAGTTGAATGATTTCAATAGATAATGTTTTAAACGATCCTTTGGGGGTGCAGTCCAAATAAACAACTTTCACTGAAAAGCTCATTTGAAAGCAGTGTTTCCTGATCCTCTAATTGGTAGCCTCATCTCAATCACTTGCAACATGTGCTGTCAGTCAACACGTGACGTCACTAACGTCAATACAAGATAACCCGAGATGGTTGTCTATTTTCAAAAGAACACTTGCGGTACCGTTTGTCTATCCTATGATGCTAATAGACTTTCATGACCAAATGATACAGTGTAGATGTAGATAATATATCTACCCAAAGATATGATGGGACAATCTAAACACGACAAAGTGGTGTGGATTTATCCCAATGAACTAGAAGTAAACAAACACGCATAGGATTAGATTTGTCAGTAGTTTGAAGATGTTCACGTGACTCGTAGAAAAAAATGTCAGTCACGAGTAAAACCTGATCAAATATTTGCCTAGATTAAAGTGGACAACCTGCTTGAACTGTTACCTTGTGTTTGTCAATGTTATGTACTAACTTGTGTTTGTCAACGTCTACTACTACCTTGTCTTTGTCAACGTCATGTGCTAACTTGTGTTTGTCAACGTCATGTACTAACTTGTGTTTGTCAATGTTATAATGTGTTTGTCAACGTCTACTACTACCTAGGGTTTGTCAATGTCAACCACTACCCCGGGTTAGTACACTAGTCAAAAAATGTCACGATAGGAAAATGGCGGAAAACCCCCGAGGGAGGGATTCTTAACATCTATTTATAGAAGATGTGACGCATAGCAGGGGGCATCAGTCAAAGGCAGGTGACAGTGACACGGAGCCCGAGATAACTGAGAAGATGGCCGACTTATTCACCGGTCCCTGGCTGATAACGTCAAGTAGATTAGCTAGGACTAGGAGATATGATATCATGGCTACACATAGAGTCAGGAATGTTGTGAGAGTGCAGGGTATGGGACTGGTGGTATACAGCGTCGCCAGTTGTAACACGCCCCTCTGTATACTCTCACCCCACTACTTCAACCATGCAAGCAGTGGCGTACGAGATACTGCGACCTTTGGGGCGTAATTTATTTTTGACGCCCCCACCATAACGATCCTTGAAATAGCACTGTTGGCATGCGCCAAATAACTAACCCCAATGAAAATTAAGTACAACCACTTTTGTTATGCTTCCCAACGGTTGTTTCAATGGGGTTAAAGGTTTAAGTTTCATCATTCCCAAAGTTTGAAATCATTCTTTAAAAAAAATATATATTACGATTAATTACCGGTTTATCTTTTAGTACATTTTGTCTATTTTGTCTTTTTTTTTTAAACTGAGGAATTTTAAGAATTAAAGACGCATGTGAAGCAACAGTTGAATAAAGAAACACTTAACAGGGGTATGAGACCATTGTGCCCGAATTCAAAGATAATTCCCTGTGAGATTGCTTGTCACGAAAGTCTCACCAGCCATCCCTTACGAGTGACACCCGTTACTTGCTATATGCATCTCAATACTCTGTGTACCCCGGTCAGATTATGAAGGCTAAACATTTTATACAGTGGAAACTTATTTATTCTGAAATCGAAGGATGTAATAAATGAAGTAATAGACGGTAAAATAATGTATCTAGAATATTTTCATTGATGTTGTCCCATAATGACGTCCGTCCTTATTGAAACAAACGAAGTAGCTCCCCACCCCCTGCCATGCGTCAAGGAATTTCGCTCAAATGTTAAACCCCTATAAAAACCATTGATTCCATATAGACGAGACCAAGTAATGTGACAGAACCTGAAGATATTGATTCCTTATAGCCCAAGTAATGTCAAATAACCAGAAGATATTGATTCTAATAGCCCAAGTAATGTCATATAACCAGAAGATATAGATTCTAATAGCCCAAGTAATGTCATATAACCAGGAAATATTGATTATAATAGCCCCAGTAATGTCATATAACCAGAAGATATTGATTCTAATAGCCCCAGTAATGACATATAACCAGAAAATATTAATTCCTAATAGCCCAAGTAATGTCGTATAACCATGAGATATTCATCAATGACACACACAATTGATGTTTTATCAAGTTTATTCGATTTGAATCATTTTTAGCGTTATGACCCTTCGACCACCACAACGTGATGACAAACATCACTGGAAGACACCCAAACACCGATGTTCCCTTAAAGCTGCGCAGATATCTGACCGACGACGCGCAGCAGTTAAGAACTACCGCGCAGCAAGTAAAAAATAAATAAAATATTGCCAATAAAACTGGATGCTGTGCAACTTTGCACACGGGTTTCTTTTTTTTAAAAAAAAAAAATTTGCACGCGGACCAACGAACCTTTGAGTTTGAGGGAACATTGCCAGCCTGCCCATACCGAAATCCCGTTTCTGTCAGTCACCACCACACATTTATTTCATGCGATATAAAGATATTGCTGACAAAGTAAATAAAAAGTAAATAAGATAGGACCGACTAGAGAAATGAAACCGCGCTTGTTTATGGAAGATTTACCCATAAAGTCTGACCGACTAGATCTCTATTTATAGTATAAACACAGCAAAAATTTAAAGGTCAATGTTCCGAGCCGTTCAACAAGTTTAAGTGATCGTGCTTCTACGCAAGAGTTACCGCCAGACGGACGTCATAGCCGTGGTCTTGTTTTGGTAACAGCGGTGTACCTAGCAATACCAGCCAACACTCATTGGCCTGTCTATGGCGACCCCCTACATGGAAAGGGAACAACTTGGACACCGTCAAGGCAAGTCGGTGCATTTTATTGGCAGACGACCAAGGAAGTTTTCAAAACCGTCTGTGAAACCAATTGAGTTGTCATTGTGGCCTTAACGGTGCGGGGTGGGGGAGACAAGTGCAGTGCACAGCAGAGAGACTACATTCATAGCGTCATGAATCGATCGTGTAACCAGGACAGTGACAATCAAATGTAGGCCAACAGGAGGGTTGAGCCCTTAGCTTATGTGTTGTTAAAGATGGTGGAAGTAATACATCGACGTTGGACCGGCAACACGGCACTGGTCATGTCCTGTGGTCTACCTATGTGTTAGTTATAGTTGTGATTCTTTAGCCTATGTGTTGTTATGAGATCCCTAAATGTATGTGTGGTTATAGATGAGAGTTCTAAACGTATGTGTTATAGATGAGTCCTAAACGTATGTGTTATAGATGAGAGCCCTAAACGTATGTGTTGTTATAGATGAGAGGCCTTACGGTATATGTTGTTATGAGAGTCGTAGACGTATGTGTTGTTATAGATGAGAGCCCTTAACGAATGTGTTGTTATAGATGAGAGCCCTTAACGAATGTGTTGTTATAGATGAGAGCCCTAAACGTATGTGTTATAGATGAGAGTTCTAAACGTATGTGTTATAGATGAGAGTTCTAAACGTATGTGTTATAGATGAGAGTTCTAAACGTATGTGTTATAGATGAGAGTCCTAAACGTATGTGTTATAGATGAGTGCCATAAACGTATGTGTTGTTATAGATGAGAGCCATTAACGTATGTGTTATAGATGAGAGTTCTAAACGTATGTGTTATAGATGAGAGCCCTTAACGTATGTGTTGGTGGAAGTAATAACCTAGACGTTGGGCGGACAATTGATGACACTGGTCATGTCCTGTGATCTACCAATGTGTTATAAATGTGGTAAGTAATACTTTGAGCAGTGAATAGCTGTCAATGGTCATGTCAGAGACTCAGTGTGTTATGTTTACCCCGACCCATCTTTTGATCAATTAGAAAACTTATTTTAAAGATTGGTATTTTCAGATTTGTAAAACTTGGTCAGATCTTATTTAAGATGAATGAAATGTATGTGCTTCAAAGAATTTGAGATACAATGAACCAAAGTTACACCAGATTTGATAAACTTAAGTTACACCAGATTTGATAAACCATAGTTAAACCAGATTTGATAAACCATAGCTGCACCAAATTTGATAAACCCATGTTACAACAGATTTGATATAACCCTTGTAACTCCAGATTTGATATAACCCTTGTTACAGTGGTTTTGACCAAACAAATCGATAGGTCAATCTCAAACAGCCCGATTCAAATTTTTGTATCAACACAAGATTCAGGTGGTCAAGTGGAACTCTTAAATCTCATACATCTATACAAGCTAACAATTGGTGCCAGATTAGCATGTATACAACAATCTCATCCTAAAAGGCAGAGCATTAGGAGGTTGGAGTGCCCCAAATTAGAACTCTCCTACACATGAAATCAATTCAAGAGGAATCAACCCCAGCAATAACAGGGGAAAGGAATTATTGGTAGAAATTGAAACATAAAGATGGGTGGTACTGTTGCCAGATTGAATAATTTAGTGGCGAGACTTACCAGGTTGAATAAAATAAAAATATTTTTTTAAAAGTTTTTAAGATACACACTCTTACACACCAAAATATTTTCGAACTAAAAACGTGGGGGGCATTCGGCTGAAATTTGGTCTATTAATGCTATTACATTAAACTTTTCAGTTTCAAATTCCTCCACAGTCTATATATGATACTTCATTTAAT
>MUZC01001169.1:542787-572443 GCA_002072015.1 Radix auricularia | reverse complement strand
AGGAGAACAAAGATAAACTTAAAGCAGCGATCAAAACTCTTGTCACATGGTTAATGATTGTCTCGAAATTATGGCAAAAAGAAATTAATATCAGATGAGCGCAAAATTAGACAGAGATAAAACTAGGAGTGTTTTTAAACTTTGACAAAAGCATCTGCAAAGATATCTTGAATGAATCTCCCCCAAAATGTTGATGCATTCATTGGAACATAACAAGATAGCTGCACATACCTGTTGATAGACTGCGCCAAACCCTTTCCTTGTGGCACAATATGGCATCTGTAAGACTAGGCCGACATCAGGCTTGAGGCAGTGGACCATCTCATACAGTGTGTTAGGGGTCACTGGGGACATACAATGGACAGGAATATTTAGGATGTAAACAACATGACAAGTTTCAATTTAGTCTTAAAATATTCCACTGGTCTCTACTTAAAGTATAAATGGACACCTGTATGTCTATTAATATTTCTATTAACATTTGAAAGATAGACTAAGGAAATATTGATGTTGAACACATCCTTACTCTTAATTCCTGTATCAGAGATGACAATGTTGTCAAATTTCGCTGCCTCGTATGGACGGACCATATTGTTAATCTTTCCATTAGGACCAACATTCTTTAACCCTTTAAAATAAATTGGTACACATTAAATATGTTGAAACAAAATAAAAGACACAAAAATAATGACAGAGAATCACCACCAAAAGTGTCTAATGACAAAAAAAATCTGGTAAACTATGAAACAATTGAAATATTGCGACTTCTAAATTTTATTATCAATAGGATTACAGTGCTTTAAAAGAAAGAAAAATTAAGCATTTATGAAGAAGATATGCAAAATATGCAAAGTGCAAATACAGAGCCATTTATACTGACCTATAAATAACTTAGCATCTACTTTAGGATAACTCTCAATCAAACTTTTGACAACAAGTATCGCTGGATCATTGTCATCTTGTACACTAAAAAGTAGTTCATACTGGAGAAGTATTGATAAATGTAGTCAGCAACACAAATGAATTCTCACAAATTTGTTTATAATTAATGTACATTGATCGTCTACAAAATTTTTAAATGTAAAATTCCCTTGCTGTCTACATATTTCTACCAAACAGTTTGAAATATGATCACTTTCCTAGCTATTTCCTCCTTTTTATCTTTAAAAAAATAATTCTTACTTAAACTTAAACACTACAAGGAAAAATTACTGTCTCTTGTGAAAGACACTTGTACCTGTGACCACAGCACAAGCCTAAGATTTCAGATTCATCTATGTATGTGTTAAACTGCTCAAATAGCATTACTGTCCCAAACAAGATTTTTTAATGAAAAACTGCAGAAATCCTTATCACTAAATAAATGCAATGTTAACATTTTTTTTTAATCTTACGTTTGGATAATCCTGAGTGAAAAAAGTTTCCAAGTTACTCTTCAAGTTAATATCAACTCCTGTCAAAGGTTTGATTATGGAGACCCCAGGTAGTTCTTCTTTGGGGATGACAGGTTCCAGTTTCTTGTAAAGATGGTGGAGGCTGAAAACAAGGGCAGAGATAACCATTTACTAACTATAGCCACTTCCATGTTGTCATAGTTTGTAATGTTGAACAATTTTGTCATAGTTTGTAATGTTGAAAGCCAGCAAAATATTTCATCTTGAACCAAGTCAACTTCAATATCAATTTTTAACAGTAACATTGCAAATATCAGTACTTTAAAATATCAGCAGTATCACTTCCAAAATATTCTAGGTTTAAAAATGTTAAGACTTAGCCTTAGCCTTCGGAATAAGATTTTCTACTTTATAAGGTTTAATTAACTTACTTATGTTAGCTAACAAATAATGTATTAGCTATTAAACACTTGGCTACTTAGTTCATCATTAATGTTTTCAATCATTAATAATTGGTATATTAACACTGAACATATTCATATGCGATAAGACTTGATTACAAAATTTTAAGTTAAAGTTTAACATACACTTACACAAAGTTAAAACTTAATCCATGAGGCCCATTTGTTTACATGTCCAGATTAGTGAACAGTCAATTACTTATTATGATAAAATTATATACATATACTTCAGTGTAATTTACACATGATATAATAATAACAATAATAATAATAGTGCTTTTACTTTTTTTAAAGTAAAGATCAAATCTACTTCTTTCTGTAGGTTATGACCATTGTATACAATAATAATATCCTAATTTGTTTATTATTGTGAACATTTCATATTTCCAATACATTCATTTTCATTAATCATTAATAAATTTATAAAATAAGTCATAAAATTAAGGGAGCGTCTATTCGCAAACAATTGCGAATAGATTTCAAACCCTATTCGCAATCGGCGCGTGCTATAAATAGCCTAGGCAATCGATTGCGAATAGTCACTTTAGTAACATTGTTTATAAAATGATGTTTATAAAATTGAAGAGTTACAAGTATTCACTGCGCCTTTCATTGAACCTCCGATTCTATATGTGCATTCAAACAATCTCTAAAATCTATCACTAAACCTAACCCAAAACCCTAAATACTATCACTAAACCTAACATAATCCTAAAAACTATCACTAAACTAAACCTAACCAAAACCCTAATAACTATTACTTAACGTAACCCTAAAGTCTATCCCTAAACCTAACATCAAAACAAACCATTTAAAAAAAATAAAAAATCTTATTCATTATCAATTCATGTAGTATTGTTTGAAAAAAAAAAAAGCAAAAAAACAAAAAAAAAATTGGCATCGATAAGAAATCGAACCCCAGACCTGCGATGTAGCGTACTATCTTACAATCCATATGACCACACAGCCACACATCACCACTGAAATTTTTAACCTTATAAAAAAATGTTACCAAGAATAGCAATAACCGGAAGTGAACGAGCGCGTATGCAGCCGCATATTGGGTCGTCCTGACGAGGCTATACTCACTACCTATTCGCAATCGATTGCCTAGGCTATTTATAGCACGCGCCGATTGCGAATAGGGTTTGAAACCTATTCGCAATCGATTGCGAATAGTCACTTCGTAAAATTAATTTTTATTCCTTACTATGAAGTTACTAGTACTAGTCAAGTACTAGTCATTACTTTAATTTAGGGCTGTTATCGATTTATTTTAAATTTAATAGTTATCTTTTGAAAAATTACAAAATAATTAATCGATAATTTTGATTAAAGCTGAAAATAAGATGTATAAAATCATTAAACTGAAAATTTCATAAAATGCCCATAACTTAAGTATTTGATAAAGAAAATAGATATATTTTTAATTAAGTATAAGTATTTAAATTTCATGTCAATGAATTTAAATTTTGTTATTGTTAGTTAATTAAGTAAAAACAAAGTTTTTTTTAATATCATATGTCATATTTTCCTGATAAAAACAGCTTATTTTAAAGTTTACACTTTAAATTTTTTTTTTTAAAGTTTGTACATTAAAAATAAACAACTATCATAATAATTAATTATTTATTAATAAATTGAAAATAATGTTTAAAATATTTTCTATAATTTTAATCACCAAATAGATTTTTTCAATGATAAATTTTAAATTAAAAACCCTAAACTAAGACTAAGAAAAGAAATCGATAACTGAGTACCAAACCTTACTTAACAGTACTAACGCCATAAACAGCCGTGTTGTTACTATACTATAAACAAGGGATGATGTTTTAATTCCAGTTTCAGTGTGTTTTTTTTTAATTTTAAATGTGTCGTCGACACTGTCGAAAATGATTCTTGTAATAAAATTCTCAGTAGAGTATAGCCTATAGCCGTATGTATGGGATAAGTAGTAAATAAATAGTCTGCATCGTATGGTACACTTAGTACTTAGTATTAGTAACGTAACTATAGACTATAGCAAACTAATACTAATAGTAATAGTTAATAGATCCTACGTTTACTGTCGTTTTCATGAGATTATGAGATGAATGTCACGATCATAAATGACTCATTACAACAATTTAAAATAAATTAAATTATACTTACCCAAAACAAATTGAAATTGTATGAATAAACCATGATATAAACCATCCTATTATGACCGCAATAGCTATTACGGTAGCCCCAATGGCGAAATGATCAACCGTCATAGCTTCATGGTGTTTAGAACTGGCCTTGACTGAGCCGACAAATTTTACTACCTGTTTAAAGGTGTCGCACAAAACGGAAAGATGACTCAGTGACGTATGCCACCCATCTCAGTATGCCAGGTAAAACAAATGTTTACGATAAACCTTGTTCTCACTTTAAGTTATTTTCTTACATCTGAACTATTTCAGGTCGTACCATTTAATATCATGACTCGTTAGGATGGTATATCAAATATTGCTCTAGTCCTAGTTTAAATTAACAACATGATAGACTCTCGGCACGAATGGCTTGGTTGACAAGAAAAACCTGGCACGGTTACCTGCGACAGTGGGACTGTAGACCGTGACTGTCCACACATTTGGTTTACGTTGGCGTTGGTGACGTCAACTCAACATTCTTCTCATAGCTCTAATCATTTGAGAGAGAAGTTGGGGGAGGGGGAGATATGCAGGAATTTATAAAAGGGACACAGTACCGGGGATGGGGGTGGGTAAAAATTCACTCAGGTCTGATATTGAATTCTTTAATTAGATTGATATGTAGTTAAGTTTAAAATCGATCCCGTTGTATATCAATCGTCACTGAACATAGTAGTGGTGTATTACATTGATTAACACCTGTCATGTGTGCAATAGTCAGTGGCGTAGCTGGGGTAAGTGCCACTCGGGACAATATTATTGTATACACTCTTTTTTTTTTTTTTTACAACTCGCCCACTTATATCTTAAGGTGGGCTTATATCACCAATCATCAGTAGGAGACTCATATTGATTGTCTATTTGGCTTCTTTATTTGTTTTTTCACTGCGTTAGTTGGCATCATATATCATAAATTTGACTATTATCATATGACCATGGATAGAATAATTTTCCAATTAAATCCGTGTGAAAAATAACAAACTCGTTGTCAAATTAGCACGGCAGCCATCTTAAAAAAATACACCCCAAACACTAATTTTATAGTATCCTATCAAAATTTGCTACGCGGTTATTATAAACAGCTGGGCGGCGTAGGTCCGATATCTGCGCCCCCCCCCCCCCCCCCACGCGCAGCTTCAAGAGATACACATGTATATTGATAGCCTTCACAATCCAAAATAACAGGGTAGGTAATCGGCTGATGGGAGGCAAACAAGTTACAAGAGAAGAATGGTTTATGGACTTGAAGAGCAATGTCGTCTTAAGTCTTAAGTATAACACATCAAATTATTGAGCCTGTTACATGCTTATGCGCTTATAAATAAAGAGAAGATTATCTAACGAGAGTTTTATCAAGCATGAAGGTACTTGATTTTGACAAAATGCACAAAGAAAAGGAGCTAAATAAAACAGATAAAATATAAAACCCCCAAAATAAGGGTCACGTAGGGATTGGGGAGGGGGTCATGTCTCTTTGACATTTTTTCTTAGTTTTGAACGTTTTAAAATTATTTTTTAAAGCAGAAAATTACACTACCGACATCGCTAACATTAAAGGTATATAAATAAATATCGGTTAAATAAGAAACATATATAGGTTCAACATGAAATATTTCAGTCGTAGTATTAGCTGCTGTAGTAAAAGGAAATATATCGGTAACAATAGGAATTGATTGGGTTTAAGTTTAAATATAATCTAACTGCTGTATTGTGTTCGTTCAGATCAACATGTAATATTCAATAATATTTACATGTCACTTGAAACAGCTGCGCGTAGAATGTGTCTCAGGACATAGACTTAAGAACAAACCAGAACCGTTATATAGCAGACTAGACCAGCCATACACCAGACTAGACTAGTTATATAGCACACTAAACCCGTTATATATCAGGCTAGACCCGTTATATAGCAGACTAGACCCGTCATATAGCAGACTAGACCCGTCATATAGCAGACTAGACCCGTCATATAGCAGACTAGACCCATTATATACCAGACTAGACCCGTCACATAGCAGACTAGACCCGTCACATAGCAGACTAGACCCGTCACATAGCAGACTAGACCTGTCATATAGTAGACTAGACCCGTCATATAATAGACTAGACCCGTCATATAGCAGACTAGACCCGTCATATAGCAGACTAGACCCGTCATATAGCAGACTAGACCTGTCATATAGTAGACTAGATCCATTATATAACAGACTAGACCCATTATATAGCAGACTAGACTCTCATATAGCAGACTAGACCCGTCATATAGCAGACTAGACCCGTCATATAGCAGACTAGACTCGTGATATAGCAGACTAGACCCATTATATAGCAGGCTAGGCCCGTCATATAGCAGACTAGACCCATTATATAGCAGACTAGACCCATTATATAGCAGACTAGACTCGTGATATAGCAGAATTGTTGAAGTTGAAGAGTCATGGATAGATACGGTCAATCATAAAGAAAGTCTTCTAAGTTCTATCTACGCCATTTCTTGATAGTCTGAATTCTGAATACAGTTTGTATTGTATTTGTAATGTTGATTGTTTCGTATAAACTGGATTATTCACCTGACTAAAGTTTATATCAGACATCCCTAGTTTATTTGAGTTGTATCCATGGATGACGTAATCCTGACATTGCAGCTGTTCAAACGATACTTAATTTTTTTTTTATGGATGATGGTATCCTTACACATATTTTGAATGGTTCCAGTTGTATCCATGGATGGTGATGGGATGGAACCGTTCAGTTGACCTGCAAGTTGACACATGGACTTGTATGTGATACATCTTTGGTCATTTGGGTAAAAATCTGTTGTTTTTTTCCCACTTGTAACTCCGCGGTGTTAGCCGTTAAGTTTGTCGCATATTTTAGTTTCAGACGGGATTTGTTCACTAGGTTGAGTTTGTCTTCGAAGATAAGTCATCTCAAATGTCTTGGTTTATCCCATGAAGTGGTCATGTCAAAGGGCTTGGCTTTCTTCGCGAAGTGGTTATTTCAAAGGTTTTGGTTTGTCTCATGAATTGGTCATCTCAAATGTCTTGGTTTGTCCCATGAAGTGGTAATCTCAAATCTCTTGGTTTGTCACATGAAGTGGTCATCTCAAATGTCTTGTCCCATGAAGTGGTCAGCTCAAATGTCTTGGTTTGTCCCATGAAGTGGTCATCTCAAATGTCTTGGTTTGTCCCATGAAGTGGTCATCTCAAATGTCTTGTCCCATGAAGTGGTCAACTCAAATGTCTTGGTCTGTCCCATGAAGTGGTCATCTCAAATGTCTTGGTTTGTCCCGTGAAGTGGTCATCTCAAATGTCTTGGTTTGTTACATGAAGTGGTCATCTCAAATGTCTTGGTTTGTTACATGAAGTGGTCAGCTCAAATGTCTTAGTTTGTCCCATGAAGTGGTAATCTCAAATGTCTTGTTTTGTCCCATGAAGTGGTCATCTCAAATATCTTGGTTTGTCCCATAAAGTGGTAATCTCTAATCTCAAATGTCTTGTTTTGTCCCATGAAGTGGTCATCTCAAATATCTTGGTTTGTCCCATAAAGTGGTAATCTCAAATGTCTTGGTTTGTCACATGAAGTGGTCATCTCACATGTCTTGTCCCATGAAGTGGTCAGGTTAAATATCTTGGTTTGTCCCATGAAATGTTCATCTCAAATGCCTTGTTTTGTCCCATAAAGTGGTCATCTCAAATGTCTTGGTCTGTCCCATGAAGTGGTCATCTCAAATGTCTTGGTTTGTCCCATGAAGTGTTCATCTCAAGTTCTTTGTTTCATCCCATGAAGTGGTCATTTCAAAGGTCTTGATGGTCTCACTGTATCTGCTTTGTGTCAACATCGCGTCTGTTGAGTTCTGTGAAGGGTGGGTTCAGTTCTCACATAAGTATACTCTAGGCTTATTGGGGGGGGGGGGGGCATTGAATAAAGTAAATAATACTTTTTTGTCGATAGCATAAAACTAAATTTTGTATTATAGTTAAAAAACAACCTCTTAAAAACTAATTTACTATCTAGTTTAAACCAAGCAGTTAAAAAAAAATTAATATAAGTATAAGAATTTCGTCTTTATTTCTATTTCTACTGTCATCATCGCAGCTAAATCATAAAATCAGCAGAGATATAGTCTACTTTAAAATATTGTTCATCGGATGATGTAATAAAAGTTTATTACTTATACATTAAACACTTTATAAATCAAAAGTCGGTAAACGCATTTGGGCTATTTTTTTTTTACTATACTTTGCTTCCCATCGCCATGAATAATATTTTTCCAATGGCTACCGATATATTTCCCAATGCAACCGATAGTAAAGCTTATACCTAAGGACTTTTCCGCTTCATTGCACCCATGTTTGGTCTGTCGTGTTAATCATTTGGAAGCGGGACAATAGAAATCAACTCCGTTTGCCAGGCATGTATGTTTACTTTACGTCAAGGGCCATTTAAATGGGTAAGAGATCGGTGCAATCGTGTTTTCGGATAGTGCGCACCAGTGCGAAGTTTTTACGATTCTTTTAGACAGAAGTTCGCCTAAGAACTAACCACTTAGAGCGAATGTTTCCGTCTCAGTCGGACTGTCAGGTCGGTGGGTCAGTAAATACTGGCCGAACATGGTCACGGTCATCTCCTGAGAGGAGGACGAGACCAACAAAGAGGCGAGGGCCGTGAAAAACATCGCCATGAGAAGTGACAAAGACAAATTTAGCCTACTTATATCTTAGACACTAATTTTAAACAGAAGATTATTGCGTCCTACGTTTATCCATGGTTTTTAACTAGTCTTGATCTTTTATTCGAGTTTTTTAAGTTGAAAGAATTTTGATTGTTTTCTTTCTGATTTATTCAGGCAATCTAACCCCGAATTCCAGACGTGATTTGTATTGTGTTTGTTATTGCATATTGAACAAGAAAAGTGTTTTTATCCCTGTCAGAACGTTGTTGTTGTTTCTTGTATTCCAGAGCAGTGGCGTCGCTAGGGTTGGTGTCGCTCATTGTGTTAACCCCTCACGATTTAACCATCAGTCCTCCTCCGAGATTGCAAGTGCTAAATAACAAGAACATATAGACTTTAACACCTTGGTGTCACCCTTTGTGAAGGTGTCACCCGGTGCGATCCGCACCCCCACTGACGCCCCTGTTCTATAGTTAGGATTTAATGACTTATATATTACAATTACTCCATTCGGTAAAAATTTGGTCTACATAAATCAACATTCCCATGCCCATGGGCCATAGACCAAGTTTTATAATAATAAATTAAAATTTATATAGCGCTGTATCCCAGTAAGGAACTGTGCTCACAGCACTTTACATGAAGATAATAACATACATGTAAATATTAAATAAACATTCGTATCGTAACGTATTTACTATCATTTGCATTGCGAAAAAAATATATAATTAATTCTTCAAGCAATAATGTATTTAATCGAAACTTCAATTAAAAAAAACAACATTCCATCATTTTCATTCAGAAGTCCAGCTTCATAATAAATGAATGTGGACTAGTCTGTTGCAGTGAGCTTCGAGTGTTAAGATATTTTTTTAAACATAATGCCATATTTATGGATTTCTATAAATGAAATAGCCCCCCCCCCTTCGCTATAAAGTAGTAATCATTACATTTAGTTTTGTAAACAACTCAACCAGGTTAGGTGTTCAGATATAGGCCTATCCTTGTTACAAATGAAAGGAAAACAAATTTTGCATTTGGAATTTTAACCTTTTCTAAAAATGTTTGGCAACATTGGGGATATTAGTTTGATATCACAGATTAATCAATTAAAAAAACTAAATAAACAATTGTCCATTTAAAATCCAAAATGGGACATAAGCCGAATACTACCTTAAAAAAAAATCGACAACTAGTTAGATATCAAACTGAACGTTTAATGCAACCAGCTGATGTAGTTTGCAGAGGTTATTTTTGTATGTGTAGATTTCTTTATAAATTGAGTTACAATAAACTCTAATGATAACACTGATGGTGACGCCAGCCAGAATCTAGACTGATTCTTAAATTTAAAAAATTAGAAATTAAATTTAAAAATAAAATTGGGAAGTTGTTCCCTGGCCCGTCAAGATTGTATGAGGAGAGATGGTAACACATAGTTCTGCACTAAAAGTTGATCATTCTAATCAATCAAGTCAATGGCGATACAGTCCTATCTCATGTGATAAGCAATCAGTTTGTGTGTGTGTGTGCACTATTTGATACTTTAAATAGTTTAAAAGTTGTTATGATTTTTTAAATGTAAATTTTCCCTGCCAACATTAGCTCCATTAAATCAATTGATCGGTTTGTTATTCCATTGTGGCACAAGACTATGACTAGCTTTCACTTTTTAACAAGACTAGCTTTCACTTTTTAACAAGACTAGCTTTCACTTTTTAACAAGACTAGCTTTCCCTTTTTAACAAGACTAGCTTTCACTTTTTAACAAGACTAGCTTTCACTTTTTAAACCCTCATTAAACTTTTGAGACAAAAACATTAAGTTTAAGTGGAGGGACACACGAATATGATGAGGTTTCATGTTTTGTTGCACTTGCACTTACAAGTATTTCTTACAATGCATGTGTTTTAAAAACATTCAAATTAATTTTTGTATCTCTGTCAATACAACCATTGTCATGTGTGACTTTCAGTGTTAGGTACCACCCGCTTCTTAACCGCTTGCTACAAATCCATGAATGGGGGAGGACACAGTAATAAATCACCTGGTAACCTCTCTACCCATTCATGGATTTGTAGCAAGCGGTTAAGAGGCGGGTGGTACACTTGCGGACGTAACATTCAGTACAACCATTATCATGTGTCACTCAATACAATCATTGTCATGTGTTACTGTCAGTACAATCATTGTCATGTGTCACTGTCAGTATAGTATCAGTAATACTGTTTTGAAAGAAAAGTACCTTCAGATGTCTTTTAAATCAATACACATTTCAAACATGGGGTGTGTGGTATTCAAAACAAGCTTCAATCAATTCATCCATTCAATTTGTTTATTCTCTGAATTGAGGATAAAGTCTTTAAATAATAATACAACAAATTCAGCCAACATAATGAAACCAAAAAATCATGCTACAAGAAATTAAACTTGACCCATAAATAGAAACAGGGCACATAAATCACCTGTACAAAATCACTAGGAAATAAATAGAAGCTCTGACAATTTAACTGATGTTAACAACAAAGCCAGTTGACATTGATAAGTTGATCTCTTGTCTGGTGGTTTCCCTTGAACACTGCAGGAACTTGAGCTGAAGATTGTCACATTTATTGGCTGTCATAAAAACAGTGAATCTAAAACGTTTAGTATTAAGGACTGCAAGCTGAGACAGTGAATCATTTATTGATCATTGGTACTTGAACATTATCTTAAACGGTTGAGTTTTACCGTATCAGCATCTGGTACATAACCATTGGTGGCTGGATAGCTGAGAGGCATGGGATCCAGCCCATGTTAAAGCCAAAAAAAAATGTTAATGAATGACTATTGCTAAAAAGTCCTCTGTTGACCTGGAGAGTAGATGGGCGCCGCCAAGGTCTACCAAGCCCTGAGAAAGTTCCAATGGAAACATGAGAACCCCCTATGACCACGAGGTCATGAGAGACACACCATGATAGTTGGCAGTTCAACACTTTGAGGAGCACTGCTCTAAGATACTGCAGCCATCTTAGCATGTTGTAACTAGCTGATGTTACATCAGTTGTTGAACTGAAGAAAGTTTATAAAAACACTGACAAGCGCTATAAATAATATGTCTATAATATAACTGATATTAATATACTAAAGCTATTAAAAATAAAGGTCCAGTTTTATTTTGTTAAGCACATTTTTGCTTCCTTAATTAAAAGTTTAATATTTTCATAAAACCAAACATGAAATTATTCATTTAAAATTACTTATCAAATTAATAAAAATTTTCAGCTACATAATTTGTGTAAAAGAATATTGGTAAAAATTGTCTTTGTAAAGGTAAAAAAAGTAGAATAACTAAGTAAAACTTTTCTCTTTAGGGCAACCTGTTTTTGATCAGCAGATCAATAGATCACGTCTTATTTTATCACAAACCATAAATAAATGCATTCAATTTAAAAAGTAATAATTATTGCACATAAAAACACACCTGACCTCTGAGCTTATAAATACATATACATATATTGTGACTGGCCCACAACATATACCGACTGACCCATTACATATACTGACTGGGCAATAATATATATGACCACTGAATTTAGGCATACAAAACATATTGATATATAAGTAAATATTGAATGAACAAAAAATCTGACATGACATTTGAAAAATAAAAATTGCTCCACAAAAAGCATTTTGTAGTGACTACACATTTCACAGGTCAATTAACCATTCTCAACCCAACCCCTAATGGGATAATTTGGCATCATAATTCCTTGAGAAAATCTTCTTGAAGTATTCAGATTTTTAAGTCAGCTGAGAGACAGCTTGTAGATACAGGGTTCATGCATTGAAATACACAGTGTGTACTAGTACAAAGTCATTAGTCAATATAGTGTTGAATAATCATTTTTGCACACAGTTAGAGATTTATAAATATAGCACCATAATGTAGGGTTACACAACAGAAAACAGTGAGATTTTTGGGGATTCCCATTGGAATAATTAGGACAAATGGCATCAGTTCAGTTAGATAGGGGAGATTATAACAAGGAGGAGATAAATAGACATAATATACAATTAATACATAAATCAAACAGTGAAGTTAGTCACAGCCCTTATAATTACATTCCTATAAATTTGTTTCCTGTTCACAAATGAACTGAAGATTGAAATTTTATTTGTGAAATCACCTGGACCAATTCCCTAAAAAAACAACAACCCCCAAAATCAAAAAACTAAAAGTTACTAGTAGAAGCAGAGATGGGAAATGACTTCTCTGTACACAAACAATGATGTCTCTTAATGTAAACCAAGCTTCTTCTTTAACAAAAACACTTTAAATCAGCCATGTGGTAGACAGGGCTGTACAAAGCATCAATCAATGATCTGGTACATGGCTTGTCTACAGACTCACACAAGTCGGTAGACAGTGCTGTACAATGTATCAATCAATGATCTGGTACATGGCTTGTCTACAGACTCACACAAATCCCAGGCCAACACAGTCAAGCCATAAAAATACTACCGGTATAAGTATAACAAGGTTTACATTTCCATTCTGCTTGCTAAAACTATCAATACAACAAGCTTTACATTTGTGCTAGCCAAGAATTAACATGACAATCAATACGTTTACGTCTGTGCTAGCAAAGTAGCAGTAGAACTATCAATATAACGAGCCTTACATTTGTGCTAGTAAAGTAACAGCAGAACTATCGAGCCTTACATTTGTGGTACCCAATTAACCGCAAAACTTCCTATCAACAAAGTCTGGTGTCTTTGTCTTCACAATAGTAGTAAAAAAACTCATAGGGTGAAATAGAAGAAATAAAATCACATATTACCTCACATGGCAAGAGTTGATCAAAGTGAAAAAAAAAAGAAAAATTGTTTTACACAAAAATTTGTATTAAAGTTATATCCAAAATATTTCATCTAAAAACTAGGCTGGCTTTAGTTATGAGTTTCATGTATTCCTTGCATGATAGTTTTAGTAAACATTCTTAATGAACATGAGTTATAACATTTACAAGTAGATCTGAACACACAATTCCAAAAGACAAAGTTTCCATTTAATTTTAAGCTCTCTTGAGGTACATGAAAAAATGATGGAGCAAATAAAGAGCTTCAGCACAAGCCGACACCAAGCCGGTACGTAGTGTGCACAAGAAAGCAACTAGCAAATAAAGTATGAATGCTGTAAGGAAGACACAAGAGCGGTCAGCATATCAGCAGCCAAGGCAGGACATGTTTGCATTGTTCCATTCAATAATACTGAGATGTTGGTGATCATGTAGGGGGACACAAACTAATTATAATGATCTTACATCAATCATTAAAAGCTAAAATGTTTTCATCATTTATTTAGCAATGCTTCGTTACATAGCCAAAGGGGCCATCAAAGAACAGTGGTTGTGGATCTTTTTCTATGTAATCATTGTTCAATAATCCTACTTTTACATAAAATATGACCCTAGACATAAGTATCACATACGACTTATCAAAGGTAAAAATCTCAATAAAAAAATTGTTTACAGTTTAAGACCCTCATGTGCAGGTGTGTCCAACACACCAGAGGCCTGCATTCAACATCAACTTTCACTTTTTTTAAGCTTAACATGGATAATCAAGCATACATATTTTTTTTTCATTTTGGTTATGGCAAACTACTCTGAAGCGTAGAATAGGGGATAAGAATATCAACAAAATAACTTTTTTCATGACAATAATGTTTGACAATGTATGAGTTTGACCTCCCAACAGAAATGTAGTACTAAGTGTTACAGATGAACATGAATATTCTCCATTTTACTTTTAAAGCTTGACACAAATTTAGATCTCTAGAAATATAAAGCACTAGCTTTACCCATATATTAGTTTCTAACAAGGCAAGGTCAAGGTCTTATTGACAAATAACCTGCTCAAACCGGTTAGCCCTGTAAGCTGTCTTGACCTGTTCTCTGAGAAATGAAATGAAGCCATCTTTCTTGATGTCCACAGTGATGACCTAGAACGAGGGATAGTTCAGGCATTAAACCACATTGGCTCGAGGTCACTTTACTTTATATACTAGCACTACATTAACATTTACATACTAGCACTCCATTAACATTTATATTCTAGCACTACATTAACATTTATATACTAGCACTCCATTAACATTTACATACTAGCACTCCATTAACATTTATATTCTAGCACTACATTAACATTTATATACTAGCACTCCATTATCATTCATATTCTAGCACTAGCACTACATTAACATTTAATTTATATGATAGCACTGCAATACTTCAAAATGGATATACTAGGATTACTGATATAGCAGCATTGCATTACTTTAACATGTATATAGGAGCACTACATTACTTAAACATGGATATAGCAGCACTAAATAACTTTGACATGGATATAGTAGCACTAAATAACTTTAACATGGATATAATAGCGCTACATTAATTCAACATTAAAATGGATAGTGGCATAACATTACTTAAATAAGGATATACTTGCTCTATAACACATCAACACACTTACCTGTCCCCCACGTGTGATGGCCAGGATTCCTTGTGAATTAGTATTGAGTGCTGCAGCAAATATGACGTCAATGGCGACCCTGGTACAGCAGAGGCACATGGCTGTCTCCATATCACACATGTAGAGGTAGCCATACTTGGTTATCACAAACAGCAAACCATAATCCACTGAAATCTTATAAAATACACCAAGAATTTCAAGATTTAACAACCCATAATTGGCATAATCCATTGAAATCTTAGAAAATCCACCAAGAATTTCAAGATTTAAAAACCGCTGAAATCTTAGAAAATCCACCAAGAATTTCAAGATTTAAAAACCGCTGAAATCTTAGAAAATACACCAAGAATTTCAAGATTTAAAAACCGCTGAAATCTTAGAAAATACACCAAGAATTTCAAGTTTTTTTGTTGTTGCCAGGTTGGGGAGAATTTGTTTATTTGTTGCGGCTGAGCTCCGTTTCAAAAAATATATTTTAACAACATTAACATATTATTGGGAGAAGCTTGATTTTTAAATTAATGACAGTGAAAATCATTGAACATGAAACCGAGGGAACAGAAGTATGTCTTTGTGTTAAACAAATGTTAATGTGTTTAAGGGTGAGGTTCACATGAAATAAATTCAACTCAAGCCTCGGATGAAGTTTGACAACATATGAACACATGAACTTGAAATGTGTAACCAGCAGTAAACACAATACAGGGAGTACATAAAAACTCCTAAACCAGTTATATACAATATTAGAAAATTAACTAATTAATAAATTAATTGTTAATTTCGATTAAAGCCAAAAATTTTAATTTATGATGTCATAAGTAACACTTATTAAACATTATTGTTGAAATCTAAATAACCCTGGAATGTCTTCTTTATATGTCATCTTTTATATGTCACCTGAACAAACCAGGAAAATAAACAAACTATCAACATTTAAAATTCTAATAAAAATACAAGACTAGACATACAATATGGACAAGCATAGGATGCAATAATTGTCTGTATATAAGGAGCTTCTGTAATGGATAAGTTTTGACGTTCAAGGTATTTCACTGTTATTACAACCACGCTCACATAGACATAATAATGTACCTGCAATGAAATGGGGAAATCATAACGTTCAAGGTCATCCAGAAAGTGCAGGTGGTCGTAACAGTTTCTTGGAGCAAAATTTCCTGTCTTGTATGGACCAAGCTCTATAACATGGACCTGGGGAAAAAGACACAATTCAACCATCAATCAGTAGATAAAAACCAAAAGGTCCACTCCACAAATAAACAACTGAAATAGTGACTGAGGAGACTGGACATCTCCCACAGTTTCATTAAGGGGCACTTCACTAATTCAGCGTTAAAATTACAGTAACGGTATTGTAGGTCAAGCCCATCCGACCTCTCACCTTGCCGTGGTCCTGTGTCTCCCTGTTGCTGACACAGAAAACAGTCGATGGGTAAGGGTTTCCTGGGAAGTGGTAGCTGGAGAAGCAGACGGCGTGGGCGCTGATACACTGGGTGATGTCCTCGTCCCGATTGTACAGCTGGGTCACACCAGAGATTCTCTCATCCTGCACAGTTGCCGGGTATAGCGGTCAGTTCATGCCATTGGTTGCACCAGATAACAGAAATACATTGTCTTAAACTCTTATTTTTAATGTTACAGGTGATATTTGAAGAGCACAGGTTTTAAGTTTAGACATATTTACCTCAGGAGTGAGTCCTGTAAGTGCCAACCATTTGAGGGTAGGGTCACCTTTGTAGCTAACTATCTCTGTGAAGGCCAGTCTATTGTGTCTCAAAAATACTTGTTCAGGGGCTGCATCTATTTATACATTTAAAATAAAATTGAGGATAAATAAAAAAAATATTTTAAATAATTGTTATTATTGTATTTTTATTTAAGGGCAAATAAATAATTTATTTTAAATTACTTTTTATTCAAACTGATAATTTATTTAGTCTTTCTTCTTCTATTTTGCCCACATTTATTAAGCAAATGGGGTAATTGTAAAAATTAATTTCCTTTCAACCCCTTTAAATCATATTGAAAATGTATATTTCCTTACTTATAGTATAAGCTTACTTATAACTCTTATCTATACACACTCACTAAACCCAGAAATTGGTCTTTAAAAATCCTCTTAATAAAAATATGTCAATTTTCACAAAGTCATCTATTAATAGGAGAAAAATCAGAATGCACATATTCTTATTTTGTAAAACAAAACAGAAAATTCTTATTCGTCTCCCATGTCTAAATTTTCACATTTTTTAAGATTTTGAAAGAAAACTTCTGAACTTGGGAAACATCATCAGTCATGAAATATTTTAGTGGAGGCTGGGGGACATCAAGTTAGAATAATCATTTAACAATGCTTGAAAGTAGGGTACCTTATTTACAACAATGGGAATCATGGGATATCTTATTTACAACTATGGGAATAATGGGATATCTCATATACCACTATGGGAAATTTTGTTTTCCCTTATGTGATATCTTATTTACCACTATGGGATCTTGGTCACCAACGTCTAATTTCTTATTCAACATCATGAGATATCTTATTTTGACAACATGGGATATCTTATTACAAAGAGTTTTAACACGTGTAGATATCTGTCAGATTGAACTTGAAGATAAAGCAAAATTTTAAAAAATGTATATTATGTAGTTACTTAGATTTGGTCTCACTTCCCAGTGATAAGCAGCAGTGTCAGAAACCATAGCGATGACCTCTGGCGTCAGCCATGTCCAGTAGATGACCGGCTCATGGAACTTGATCTTACTGACCAGTTCTTTGCTATCCAGGTTAAATACTTCAAACCTTAAACCAGCTGTACGACAATTGAAGATAGATGCATATATTTTAGACAATTTTTGACATAAGAGAACTCTACACACGACCAATACAAATTAACTTACTGAATGTAACAGACAAATTTTTAAATCCCAATTGAGGTCTGATAATGTATTTCCTCTGTGGTGGTGCAGGATTTTGATTAAGGATTTACTTGACTAATTCCAATCCATCCATAATATCAAGCAATGGCTGGAGTTTACAGAAACTTATAGCTGGAGTTGACTCCAATATCTGGCCCTAGCTGGTGTCCAAAAAAAACATTTAGCCCAAGCGAGAGTTCACCGTTATATCTTGGCATGGCTGGAATTGATTCAGATATCTAGCAATAGCTTGATTTCACTCCAATATCTCATCTTAGATGAAGTTCACAAAAATATCAAGCTACTGCTGGTGCCGATATAAAAAATCTAGCCATTGTTGAATATGAACACAAACTAATTTCCCACTGATCTATATACTGAGGGTAAATTACTATTTATTTTCTTGAATGAATAGTTACCTTGATGAAAATACAAGTAACAGCAAAAACAAGTTTAACTGCCTGACTCAACAATTACATGATGTTTGAGAGTTATTACAATATTGTTTAAAAATAGAATTACTACTTAACAATGGCATAAAACTTTCACATGGTTGTAGGTGAACAACGAACTTTAAAGTGATGGACTAACTAATACAAGAATGCTCAGTAAAGCTCTTATTACAAAATGAGGCAAATCATTATGTTTATTATGCTTTAACCTAACTTTTAAGACTTTTAAATGTTAATGATTTTTGGATATTTTGTACTCAACTGAATGGCAATAAACTCTTAATGTGTTAAAGTGCGATAATGTGCACCTCGCCATTATTACCAAAGTGCGGTAAAGCACGCCTCGATAGAATTCTCTTAAGAAATGAAATTACAGAAAATAAAAACTCTTCAGTGCGTGAAAGAAGATGTATTCGATTACTGGCAATGGCGGCCATTTCCCTCACTAGAGTTATCGCTCGATTCGAGAAATTTTTTTTTATACTGTTTTTTTTTTTTTGAAGATGTGATTTTGCAATACTTTATTACTAATATAATAGAAATAAACAACAGATTAAAATAGTTTTAAACTCTTTTGGATACATAAAATAACCATTCTTATCCTAAAAGATGAAGTCAGTATGACAATAATAATATAAATGGATTTTACGCAATTGTTAAAAATTTCATAACCAGTTTATGGCAATTTGGGAAATTCTAACAGGACTGAGGCCGAAATTTTCTGAAAACCTTATGGCACATTTAGAGTTAATAACCAACCTTTTAGAGCAATGAGAGGCTGGGTTGGGTTCATCAAGACGGAATCGGCACTTGTAGAGCCAGCATAGGATATGGTACCTTCTATTGGACTCAATACCGTAACCTGAAAATATGCGGTGACGTAATGATATGCCTAACCAAAATTATTAATTTAAGTAAGGCATTTCATGATTTATCATAGAATTAGATTTCATTGTTTATCTAGTAGACATAGTTGTTATATCTATGGGATACTGTAATTTCATCATCAGAAAAGCTAAATATATTGAGATTCAAAACATCATGAAAACAAAACTATATCTGTCAAGTTAGATGAGATAGTGTCCCATGCTTTAGTTAGACAAGTTATTTCCTCAAGACTAAATAATAAAAATTTAAAAATTTTTAAATGGCATAATTTATATACCTTTCAGTTATTTCCACATGATCAATGCCACACTGAGACAAACTCTATCCCCATTCCCCAAAAATGTATGAAGGCATTTTATTTGTGCTGGATAATGGGGAATGAGTAAAAAATAAAATATCTTTACTGATAATTTTTTCTGACAATGGATAATAGGGAATGAGTAAAAATAAAATATTTTACAACTTACAACTGCTCTTCTGGCTGAAAAATCTGAACGGTTGTCATGGCGAACTGCAATCCATTTGTCAGATGTCATGGTTACTCTACTCCAAGTAACCTGATCGTTAGGGATTCCGATGTGAGAAAGCTGAAATTTATTTACAAATGAAAGCTATTAACATTTACATTCTTTTTAGCCCATAGTGATGCAAAGGTTATGAATACAATTTTAAAAGAAATATTTTGAATTATTGACTGGCAATAAAACAAACATCCTATCCAAACTACGAATTCTACCAGCAAACTAAAAATAAACTGAAACATTATTAAAACTATTTTTAATAAGTAAGAATGTCAACTGGAACCCAGGAAGGTTTTATGTAGCAAATTTTGACCACCCTATTAAAAGCATTTATAAAATATTCTTCTGAATTTACATCTTGCAATCTGAAGATTCCCAATTTAAGTTAAGGGAATAAAATAGGAATGGTCCAATATTTGTATAAATTAAACTAACTTGCTTACATCTACAATTCCAATGGTTACCTCCCCTTAATTTCCTACATGTAAACCACCTATGATTACCCATCATCACTTGCCTACAAATACAGTTCCAATGGTTACCTGTACAAGTTCATTGATGGTGATTGGAGGGCCTCTAGCAGGATCTTCACCAACTGTGTCCCCTGAATGTGTAGGGCTATCAGTTGTGCATACTATGTCCAAGGCAGGAATTTCCATTTTAACTTATTTTCATCAGCAACCATCAAATAATTAGAAGATTCATTCTTTGTATCCTCAGTGTTTGAAAAATAAATGGTCTATTAACCTTAAACAGTGCCACTAAATATTAACTAATGGTAAAATCAAATAGCTGTCATGTGTCAAGAAATACTCCATTGCTAGCGACTTGCTTTAGATTGATTGTTAAGAATACATTGTTTCTAAGGACATTCTTTTAATTCCTGTTAATGGAGAATGGAAAAATTTAAGTTTAGAATATAAAATTTATAATATCATCATCATCTTATAACTAATACAAAACAGATAAAAAATATAAAAACAACACACATTCAGGTAGATATTTAATAGTGTATCTAAAAAATGTAGCATGTAAGAAGAAAAATGTTTAGAATTCTTTAATTATTTATCACAAACAATAACTAATTGAATGATCTCTGAATCAATGCAAAGATTCTGACTCTAAACTTAGACTAAGGAGCTATAATTATGATTGGTTTTTTATTAATATTATTATTTGTATGAGTATCAGCGTACCCAGGGAATCTATAGGTGTCAGCCTGGGGTAAACCGCACCAATATACCTATACTAACTGTGGGCTGTGGACTAGGTTTATGCGGCTGAAAAAAGAATGACGGGAAATACTATTATTTGAAATACTATTCACCGTGTATGGTTTAGTATGTTGTTTTGTAGGAAATCCAACTGATAGATTCAAATATATAAATATATGATATAGCCTGCATATCTTTATTATTTCCTTCTGTCTCAGTGGGCGGCCTTGGCCTAAGTATTTGGGTAGTTTGGGTGCTGGTGCTTTGACCACTGTCATCACTCTGGAATTGCTTGCCAATATTCAAATTTTAAAACTAATCACATTTTTAAAAAGGGATTATAAGCTTTTCATTCAATGCAGAATTTATTGTTCTAAAAAGCAATACTCTACCAACTTATCTGTTACAGACGCTCGTTCTATACAGAAGAACTTTGACTTTTTATACCCCTCCACCATCTTCCATCATTTAATGAAGAAAGTCACTTATTTCTTCTTCCAGTCATTTGTAAGTATAAGCCATTTCCAACAAGCCCTCAAAATCTTGACTCGATACATATTGACAAATTTTATAATTTTGTAACTTTCTTCAGCCAAAACCATTTTTAGCGCATTTTCGAGATGTCGAAATCGCTATTGCACCCGTTTTGTCCGTCCGTCCGTCTGTCATCACCCTTGATCACAGCATCCATAAGTCCTAGACCCATGATGTATATATGTTTTTTGTATATCCTGACCTGCCATTTGTGCATCAACACTCAGTTACTCGATCCGTTTAAAAACCCTGTTAAAACTACCAAAAAATATTTCGAATCGAGAGGTAACACTAGCGCAGGGAACGGCCGCCATTGCCGGAAGTCGAATGCACAATTCTTCAAGCATTGAAGAGTGGTGCGAAAGGGTGCAAAATAATTAGTTGTTTTTTTTTAGTTGACGTCATTAGAATATGTGTAAAAGTTTAGAGAGTTTTACATCATCATTTGTGGTGACTTGTAGTTGGATTAAAGAGAAAATAATTATTTTTTTTTAAATGTAAAGAAATGACTTTTAAATAAAAAAATGTCAGGTATATTCATTACACAAGAAAATTCATAAAAATATGTCTAAAATCTAAACACAATTACTGATAACTACATAATTCTGATATCTAACATAAGTACTGATACATAATACGAAAATGCGCTAACACGTCCTGAATTCCAATAGGTACCAGGCTTAACATGATTTTTTATTAAATTAATTTATATTGATTGTAAAATAAATAATCTAAATATGATTTTTACATCTAGCATGTATGCCTAAAGATTATTTTTAAATAATATTATTTTAACACACCTTTCAAAAGAATTAAATCACTGCCGATTTGGAAATAAAAAACACAGTACAATAGATACCACCGTACTCACAAAATTCCATTGCACACGCCACCGATGACGAACTGCGATTTTATTAGAATAAATGTGATGTAAAACGCAAACTACCTATGTGGCCCTAAGACAGACAGTAAAATCGCCATGACAATTTTTTTTCATGAATTTACAACAAGGAAGCGCGAACGAGTATTGAAGTACCTAGCAAGGCTATAGCCAATAATAAAGCTAGGCATAATGTGGCGGTTTACGCCTATTTACTCAGGCAAAAATGATTTTTAAGCTGAGTGTACTGCTGTGGTGTAAGTAGACCGTAAACTATTAACTTAACTTTTAACTGTTGCCAGACTAGAAAAATAAACTGCCGAAGAAGCACATTGTAATCTTATCTTATTTGTTACAGACGTTCCTTCTATACAGAAGATTATTGCGTCCTACGTTTATCTATGGTTTGTGTCTAGTCCTGCACTCTTATTAGAGTTTTAACTGATGATCAAGTGTTGGCTTTTCTGGTTTCTTCAGGCAACCCAATCCACGCATGAATTCCAAATGGGAAGAAAGAAAACTTGTATGTGTTTGTACTTGCATACGGAATAAAAATGGTGCTTTTATCCTCATGTCTATCTGAGGGTTGTATTAAGTTTTCTCTGTGTTGTATTTCTAAATTAGAATTAATTGCTTTATGTATAATTAATAATTTACTCTTGTTTCTTCTATCCTCTAGTCCTAGCAGGCCTAGTGTTTCAAGGTTTAATGTTTTAACTAATGGTGTTTTTCTTGTCAGTTTTAAATCATCAGACAGTATAGTATAATATAGACAGTAAAGCTTTATACTTTATTTAACTTTATCTTAACTTATTATTTATTAATTATGTCTTATACTTTACCATTGCCGTTTCATTACACTTTGTTAAATGAGTTTACTAAGTTCTTTCTATTATTCTAAAGTATTTTGTGAATTAGCTTAATAATTATATGAAAGTACTGAAAGTTACTATTGTCAAATTGCCATTGTTTTTGCAATATTGGCAACACCATACAGTAGACAAGACTATACTATAATAATCTACTATAGACTACACCAGACACTAATCTAGCTACAGTGACTAGTCTAGTAATAAATACAATAAATAGTAAGATGTTGCTAGCGTTACGACATGTCGTAGCGCTTGCCAGGAAACTGCTGCTATGACATATTGCTAGCGTTCGTAGTCGCTATAACTATTATATCTTAACAAACTCTTTTTAATATTTTATACGCATAATAATATGACATTAATTATTAATAGATCTGGGCTTATTTATGTGTGTATTAATTCTAAAATCTAAATTTATTTCAATAGATCATTTAAATAGATTTAATATTGGTCTACCGATTATTGATTATATTATCAGCCAATTTCGCTATACTTGTGTAAGTGATGCCGATGCCAAATATTAAAATTTAGTTTACCGTAAATGAAAATGCTCTTGACACTAGATAGCAAAGATTTGCGCACAATCGTAGGAATCTAAAACAATTAGTTTCATGTGAAATAATAAAATGTTCCATGTGCAGACCTGTCATTGGAAACCATTCCATTCATTTTCATCCTTCAACCTCATTTTCACTCTATTACTATTGTTTTGTTCTTGTGTTTCATTCATAAAAGTTGGCCTTGTGCAAAATTTATTTAACTATTGGACATCGTTTAAAATTAACAATTGTAAGTCAAAGCCCAAGGTTGAAAAGGAGTTATTAATTTTTTGTACATTTTTAAAATAGTCCGTTTTCTTGTGAGTCATATTCAAATGTCTTAATGAAATATCTATGTAGATCATGATCTGGAACTTGTAAGCATATCATTATTATTATGGGTATGTCAAAGTGTACACCAATCAAGTTTCGGTAAAAGCGAAATATGTCGACCGTGCATCACGGTCATGGCAGCTTTCTTTGTTGTTCTAGCACGTCCTTTAAAAAGCTTTAAAATTAAAATGGGAGGCGTTATTCGGAGATTTCTATTTATAGAAATAATCAGTACTTTTGTCTCATTATAATTTAGTATTATATGTAGCTGTCATAGCTTTTTAAAAAAAAGCAACAACAAATAAATAATGCTTAGTCTTGTTAGCTCTACTAATTGACTAATTGATTTGCAATTGACATTGTAACTATAATAATGTTAAAATAGTAATATTGATTTCATTGTCATTAGTTTTAGCCCCTATAGCCAAAAATAACTACTCAATTAATTATAATGTTGATATATTTACGTGTGTTATAGTATGTATATACATCTTTTAAGTGGTATTTTACTGATAATTACTGCATTTTAGATTTTAGCCTTTTAGAAAAAAAATAATCTGAACACCAGTCCACCAAATGTAACTTGAATAATTTTGAAACTCGCTGCCTATTATCCTATTTGTATTCTTATATTATCAACTATGTGGAACTGGAGTATGCGCGACTGGTTGACAATAATTTTCTACTTGGTACTTATTTTTTATCCAACCATCAAAAAAAACCAATCAAGTCAGAACAAGATAGCAAAATTTTACAAAAAGACTTAGATGAATTAATAAAATGGGAAACTAACTGGAGTATGTCCTTCCACCCAGAAAAATGTCAACTGCTAAGAGTAACAAAGAAAAAGAAACAAATAAATTCAAAATATTTCATTCATGGAAAAGAACTAACCCAAACTAAAGATGCGAAATACTTAGGAGTCATAATAAATGAGAAACTATCTTGGAATCCCCATGTCAATGAAGTTATTAAAAAATCAAACAAAACCTTAGGCTTTATAAAAAGAAACTTTTACAAATGTAACAAAGATATAAAACTAAAATGCTACCTCACCCTGGTGAGACCTATACTAGAATATGCATCTTCTGTATGGGACCCATCCACCAAAGAAAATATTGATAAGTTAGAACAAATCCAAAAAAGAGCTGCCAGATTCATTACTGGAGAATATTCAAAACTGACAAGAGTAACACCGTTAGTTAAATCATTAAACCTTGAAACACTAGAGGATACAAGAACCAAGAGTAAATTAGTAATTATACATAAGGCAATTAATTCTAATTTAGAAATACAACACAAAGATAACTGAATACAACCCTCAAATAGACATAAAGTTAAAAACACGTTTCTTATTCCATATGCAAGAACAAACACATACAAGTTTTCTTTCTTTCCATCCGGTATTCAGGCGTGGAATGGGTTGCCTGAGGAAAACAGGAAAGCCACCACTTTATCATCTTTTAAAACTCTAGTAAGAATACAGGACTAAACACAAACCATAGAAATACGTAGGACGCAATAATCTTCTGTACAGAAGGAGCGTCTGTAACATATAAGATAAGATAAGATAAGGAGAATTTTTTAAAAAAATAATGTTTTGTTAAAATTGTTGTCACCCCTACTAGATTTAAATGGCTATGGATCATTGAAGTACGCTCACTGACATTGACGACGATGAAGATTGAATAAATTAATATTAAAATTATTAATTTAGTTTCATTACTGTTAGTGTTAGTAATGCTTATATTATAAGTTATAAATAGTATTATTTTTAAAAAAAACAACCTCCAAGAATAATGATTTTAAAATTAATTTAATGAATCTTCATCAGGACATCATCACAATCACAAGTGGGGAAAGTTCGTAGTACTAGTAGTTAGCAGTAGTAGTACTAGTACTAGTACTTAGTCTAAGCTTAAGCATCGCGGGGTTTCCAACTCTAAAATCTAAAGTGAAAGTGCATAACAAAAACTACTTTAGTTTATTACTAATAAAAAAAACTAACCTCGTAATTACAAATTAAAGATCACTGAAAGTAATTGAAAAAGAAATTGGAAAGTTATAAAAAAAAATAATAAAAATAAAGTGTTGTAATCGAAATACAAACCTCAGACCACTGTAAACCCCAAGTCAGGATGAAACTCCCTAACCATTAGACCACAGAAGCTCATCATGGCTCATGTCTAAATGGAATATTTAAGAATCTTATATCAAACTGGCAAGAAGTGACGTCAAACGCTATGAAGCACGTTCAGCATTTTTCTGAGATTTCTCCCAATAACGCTATACGGAGAAATCTCCGAATAATCACTTCGAATTAAAATTCTATAGCTATACCTAACCCAAACCCTAAAACCTTCAATTTTTTATAATCCTTTTAGAATTTATAGAACTTTCTTTTCCAGCCATTGGTAGCGTCGTGACGTCACGGTCGACATACTTCGCCCAAGTTTCTTTTTACCTTAAAACACAGCATATATTTATGACCAGTCGTAACAGCAGACAACTCACAAGGACGTTGCTAATTGCTAGCACTAAAAGACTAAATGTTGTAGCACTAGCCAAGGCTCGTTGAGTTGTCTGCCGTTACGTTGTCGTAACAGCAGACACTTCGTAAATAGTACTAAATATTACTAAATAATACGGAGTGTCTACTGCTACGACAAAGTAACGGCAGAGTTACTATTCTATAAGTTATTATTCTGAAAAGCAGATACGTTGAATAAATCTGTTAAAATAAAAATATTTAGATTTTAGACATGTTGTAACGCTAGCAACATCCGACCGGGTCGTCTGCTGCTACGACAGTCGTAAAAATGTGATATGTGCTTACTTACAGTTACGACTAAAGCTGTATTTAATTATGCTAATACTACTATTTTTTTTTCTTTCTTCTTTTGATTCGTGAGTTGACACTCAGTTGGCATCATCAACGAAGAAGGTGAGGCGTGAGTTTAAAAAATGACTTTAAACCATCACTGTTACTTAATTGTTTGGAAGATATTTTTGAAACATTCTCTGAATTGAAGGCATCGCAAAAAAGTGCTGAACGCAAGCGGGGGAAGCATGATTTGAAGCCATTGTCAGACAAAGGAGGCATAGTGAGTGCATCGTACCCCGCAGACTTGCTCGTCATAAAAAGTGCAAAGAGAGGCGGGAGGGGGGGGTGATGAGAAAACGGACACAAACAGCAACACGAAGTAATAGTACTAATAGTAATAGGGGGGAAAAAAAGCGAGTAAACGAGGAGTCCTGTGCGATTGTTATTACCTGCCCCCCCTCCTCAATAGTAATAGTATTAGTAATAGAGTGAAAATGAGGTAGAAGGATGAATGGAATGGTTTCCTGTGACAAGTCTGCACACGGCACATTTTATTATTCCACACGAAACGAATTATTTTAGGCCTACATTCTTGCGATTGTGCGCGAATCGTTGCTTGAGTGAGGATTTTCATTTACGGCTTTAGTTTTAGGCTTTACGGTATACTAAATTTTAATGGATCAGCATCACTTACACAAGTATACTATAGACTATAGTATAGCAAAATCGGCTGATATATTTATAATCGGTAGACCAATATTATATTAAAATTAAATCTATTTAAATAATTTATTTAAATAAATTTAGATTTTAGAATTAATGCACACACAAATAATGTCGTCTTATAATATATATGCGTATACAATATAAAGCAGAGTTTGTTAAGATTTAATTCTTTTCATTCAGGTGTCTACTGCAAAGAGTGACTAAAGCTAGTCGTAGCAGAAGTTGCGTATGTCGTAGCACTAGTTTCCTGACTAGCGCTACGACATGTCGTAACGCTAGCAACATCCGACCGGTTCGTCTGCTGTTACGACAAGATTGTCGTAACGCTAGCAACATCCCGCCGGATCGTCTGCTGTTACGACATGTCGTAGCACTAGTTTCCTGACTAGCGTTACATACAACGTAACGCTAGAAACATCCGACCGGGTCGTCTGCTGATAGAAATTGTAGCGCTAGCCACATACTAAATAATAATTGAGTAATTGAAAGATTGAAAGACTATTCTGACTATTCTAATTATTACAGGCATTATTTTATGATGCTAGTCCGGTGTATAGTGTTTCATTTAGTCTCTACTCTATAGATACAACGTATAAGTATTGGAATATGCTATCATTAGTCATTAGTAGTTACGAAAGCGTTTACCTTAATAAATATTTTCCAAAATTGTAAAAATCTGTTTTTACTTTTACGTCTATTCTGCTAAATAAGTAATTGACTACTAACCGAAATCTCCTATCCTCCTGTGTTTCAGACATAATTACAAAACGAATATTTAACTTTTTAAAGTAATGTTTTTCTAAATTGTGCCGAAACGATTATTTCAAAATAGTAATAAAAATTTAATATTTCTTTTTAGCTAAAACTAGTAATAAATTTGCAATCGAACTCATCTGCATGCTGATTGATAAAAAACGATGAACCTATTCTCACTTAGACTCAGTGGCGTAGCTAGGGCTAGGTGGGCTGTGGGGGCTGTCCGCCCCGGGCGGCACTCATTCAAAGGGCGGCACTTATGGGCATTATAAAAAAATGGCCATTTCCAAAAACCGCCCCTTTCCTTTTGAAGAGGGAAAACCATGGTGAAACAAAATGAATCTTAATTTTGGGTTTTAATTAACGGATTCGTGCAACATTTCTTTTATTACATAATGGTTGTTGTAACTAAAGCAAAACCTTAAATTAAAAAAAAATTAAAATCACTCAAAGTAGGTAACGATTTGTTTGGAAAATTTAGGGGTATACGTCACAGATGGCGTTTTTATAAGAAAACTGCACATAAAACAACAACACATCACCGCTGGTACGAAAATATGTAATATTAATACGAAGTGATTATTCGCACGGTTTTCTCGTGCATATAATTTATAAAATTATTCGCACGGGTCGGGTCTGGTCGTCGCGCATGCGTACTCCCATCGGCTGATAACAAAATAATAGCCAATTTCACTCGATTTAGGCTAAATTGTGCAGTTATATGTTAATAGTACTAATATTTATATGTTTATAGTACTAATACTAGTTACAATTTAATGATTGATGTCTAATCAATGATAATTGGATATAACTTTGAATAATCGCATTAGCTTTCAAGTTTCTCTAGACTAATGGATAGTCAGCTAGAGAGTTATTGAGTGTTATTATTGGTTAGCGGATCGAATCCTGATACAGTCTTTTTTTAAAATTATTTTCTGTTTTTTTTTTTTTTTTTTT